>VWZS01005652.1:2936830-3177691 GCA_013397075.1 Rhabdornis inornatus | reverse complement strand
TAAAACTAGTTGCTATTCATAGTGGAGATTAGTGAATCATCATTATTTATGATCATTATCTTCTGCACTTCCACGAATTTCCTTGTGTCCAGAATCAGTACAGAAGTATGAAGTTTTTTGAGCGATTGCATCACTGGCTACAACACATTGACTTACCAAAATGTTCAAGGATTTGCTAGATCAGTAATTGGAATTCCTATTAATTTAATTGAGTTTTTCTTTAGAAAGTCTTTAGCAGTTTTATGTAAGTGAATTTAACATCTGTCAAATTTCTAATGCAGCATACACAAAGCCTGTGCATTTATTAGGTTGGTTTTCTTGAGCGTTAATGTTCAGATATTAATGTCAGTGAGAAGATGAAGATGTGATACAAATGAATTAATTCTGAATGATAGAAGGCTGTCATTTGCACATGAATCAAGACTGATCAAAGAGACTCTAAGTTTTTGCTAGTCTTAAGGGAATCAAAAAAGGAAAACTGCTACATATCACCACCCACTCTCATGCTAAACAGTCTCCCAACAGAGTTGTAATATGAGAAAACAGTGTAGAACAGTACGAATGAGTTACTGAAGCAGAGTCCTCACTAAGGAAGGTTTAAGAAAGGCTTCCCCTTATTTTTTTTAATCATTCCTCTTTTTATTTAATTATTAACTTATTAACTTATTATTGAGTAGCAAATCTGCTACTCAAAGCCAAATTCTGACAACTTTGCCTTTAAGTTTCTATTGGAAGAGATAGATACTAAATTCAATTACTTAGTAGTTACTCATAAGAACATTATTTTTTTAATGTTTGATATTTTATTTTTTACATGCATATCTATTTTTTATTTGCTTTTTAAATGTAAATAGCTTATTAGATAATGTAATATATAGTTTAGCAGATAACTCAGATAAACACAATTTACATGAGCTTGTGATTACTGCTGAAGTTGCTGTGACAACTTTCTGCAACCGGACAAAGAAATTGGTGCAATTTTTGCCATCTTCATGATGAACAGATGAGTTTACCCTTGAAGAGGTCATCATTCTTGGGAGATATTGCACTTTTTTTTCTTTGCAGAAAAGGATTGTGTCTGAGCAAATGCTACCTCAGGCTACTTTGCAAAGCCAACACCAATGGGGCTCTGAGTCAGAATTTTCTTTACTGTTTTTATTAACTCTCTAATGATGATGGCACAAGTTTCCAGCTCATGGAGCTTTAATTGATAGCTCTATTTTGGGCTCATTACTCCTTTCATTAATAGCTATCTCTGCCCCACTCACTGCTGGATTATTCTCTATGAAAATTCATGTCCAGAAATCCAGACTAATTTGGGGATTAGAACTGAGATTTGTGGCTCCAGCATTGAAGCACACTAACTCCAGAAATGAAAATGAATACATTATTTCTTTCAGATATCTGCAATCCTGAAAATACTATTAAAGGTGAATTCAGAACACTAAAAGTGATTTTACAGGTAAGATATCAGTTCTACTAGTCCTAAAGTTACTGTACTAATTAGTTCTAAAGTTACTAGTTACTAGTTAACGAGTAAAGTTAACTTTACTACTTCTAAAGTTACTGTAGTAAGTGGCATTCATTTGTTTTAAAGAAATGATATTTTATTATATGAAATTGTTTTCTTAGAAGAGGAAAAATTAAAATTGATATAAATGTACATATATGCTTATGAAATACAGTTATATAGTTAATTAACTTGCTTTTTAGATTTATGAAAGAAAAAAAATTATTAGTATATAAAATTGAACAGTATGAAGAGTTTTAACTCAAATTATTTGTGTATGAATTTAAAGTAGATTAACTAATCAACTAATTAATGGAAAGTTGCTTTTAAGAAGAATTAAAGAGGTTCAAATTTTTTCCACATGGACTGACATTGTATGTAAATAAACCTAAAGATCATTTTAACTCTTACAGGTAGTTCAAACAAGATTTTAATGCAGTTTAAAGATTCAGTGGTATTATTTTTCCATGTAGCTGAAGTGTTTGAGTGTTGGGTTTCTGGTACTTGGTTAATTTACTGGAGCTATGGGATTAAATCTTTGAAAAATTATAAAATTAATCTGGCCTCAGAATGGAAGAATTTTGCATCACAATTTTCTTGTACTATGAGCATAAACTGTCAGGTACAGTAAAAAGTTTTACAGATGTGTCTGTATGGTGCCATACTAGTAAATCTTGAAGAAAAGGAGTTGAGCTTTTTGATGGGTGATCATGAATTTCCTGTAAATATGATATTTGTGTTAGCCTGATCCAAGTGACATAGTTCTTCACCTTGAATTCAGTTGCAGAATATTTATGCACATTACATCTTTCTATGCCTTTAGAAATGGACTCCAATAATTGCTGTGAAAGCACCAGAATGAAACTGAGTTCATTATTTCATAGAACTGCTGTAAAGAAGACAGTAAGAGCTCCCTGTGGCATGGACCTGATAAGCCAGTAGAAGTTTCTGGAGCTTTATGTATGCCAACTGACTTAATAAGTGTACTCTCATCATCAGTTGTCAAAGGGGTGACAGCTCCCATTAGACATCTTGGCTGTAATGAGCCCTTGGCTAAAATTTTGTTTTTGAATTGGGAGTATAACTGTGCAGCTTGCTGCTCTGATGCTTGGACACCTTTTCATTTCTTCTCTACATGCATTTTCCCTCCACAGCTATTTGCTCACAAGCCAGCAAAGTCTTGTGTCTCAGTTCTTCTTTTCTCTGTTTTATTTTAGATCCACACCTCTTTCAACATTTGTGCTGTCAGTCAGAGCAAGCTGTGCTGCTTTTGGTCATTTCTCTACGGTAACAAGGAGAAGCACAGAGTGGTGACATCCAAGGTGGTGCCAACAAGGCACTCTGGCACAGTACATCACTGGCAGAAGGCTACTAGTACTAAATACTAGTAGGTACATCTTTATGCTGCTGTGACTGTTTTGCTTCTGGCTTGAGGTTTCATAATTTGGACTTCTCCACACTGCAAGAAACTAAAGATTTGCAATTCATCTTATCTGGTGCTAAGCTTACCCTGACTTTTTCTAACTAACACTGCCTTATAATAATTTATTTTGCCCAGGAAAAAAGAGGGATTCTGTAGTATGTTACACTGGCCAAAGTACAGACCTGCAGGGACTGTTAGTTCACACTTTGTTACCTACCTAAGCTCTGCCTTCAGTGAGGTCAAACATTCTGGGAAGAACACAAAATTGATATTGGAAAATTATTAGCTTTTAAGTTGTACTCCAAAGCTTTTAAATAATGGGTAAACCAGTTTTCTTTTCATGAATTTAGATTACTGATTTATGAAAGTGACAATAGCTGGAGTTAATTAACAAAATTCTGTTAAACTCTTCATAATATATGGAAAGGATATTATATACCTTCATGCATCTCATCCTTTGAAAGGAAACAGTTTTTACTTTCTGAAGTCTCTCCTTTCATTCAGACAGAAGATAAATGTGTTCCTTCATTTTTCAAGACTTAATCATTCATTATATTTTTTGGACTTACATGACAATATTAAACAGAGCAACTAATAACTTCTGAGGGTTATTACCGTTTCCTAGATAAAACAGGTTAATTAATTCCCTGAGGGGACTAATGAGGCTGTGCTTCTGGTATAATCATGTTAATTTTCTGATTGTGCAGGTACAAACAAGTGAACAAATAAAATAATAAATCCTCTTAAAAAGCTGATTGATTTTGTAAAGTGCTATGTTTGTTAATTGTATGGTCAATTTCATGCTGGCATTCTCTGTTCAGAAGGTAGCAAAATTAGTTTACCTGGGTGAATTCATATCAGTACTGACCCCTGTTCAAAAGAATCTGTTGACATTGCTTAATGACAAAGGAATACTCTATCTTCATGGAAAACTTGAATCAATCAATTTTGTTTCCATGGACTATTAAATTATCTTTTTCTGAGGGACTAATAGAATCCATCGCAGAAATTCTTTAGTTCAGATTGACAGACCTGAGAAAATATATCATGAGTGGCTTTACCTTCCAGTGTTGTCTTACAAAGTTAACAGATTTAGTGGTATTGTAGCAAAGTTCTCTAACATTTAGGTCTTTATGCATCTATGACAATCAACCAAGTTAAATTTTTCTTCAGAAGAACTAAATCCTATTGAGCACCAGTCTTAGGCTTGGGATGCATCTCACAGTTTTTTTCTCAGACTGACTAGATCTTTAGGTACCTTGAGTGCTTTGATGAAGAACTTAATATAAAGCAGCCTACAGTATTTTAAGTGCTACTTGACTAGAGAAAAACACTACTACATTTAAAATTCTTCTAATTTTGAGTAAGATCATAGTTTTCATTTATTCACATAGCATGGAATAAAGAAATAAAACTACTACCTTAAAATCAATGCTGTAGCACAACTCATTTCCTAAAGAGTCAGCTTGTACTAAAAAACACATAATAAACATTAAAATGAAATATATTCGGACCAAAATTCATGTTCTGTCCAGTAGAGAACAGATGTTTACAAATTAACTTTGCTTCTAAGACATTCCTCAAAAGCAGGAGGATATTTTAGCATTTAATTTAAGAAAGAAATGCTGTCTATAATAATTGCATATGTTTTGGTACCCCTCTAGCCTAAGTTTATTGCTTCTGGTGGCACTTCTTGAACAACAAGCATCAGTTTAACACTATTGTATTTGCTGCTTCAATTTAAATGAAAACAAGTGGAAATATCATAGTTTAAGAGGTACTCTAGTCTTTAGAAAGAAAGGGGTGTTTTAATCTCAACAACCACAATCCTGCTTAAAGCTAATATAAGTTTAAATTAGGAAAAAATCTTGAAACCCAAACTAAAAGAACTTATCAAGTTTTAACCACAAGTTTTATAATACACTTTTTCTTCCCTATTGTTTAAAGTATGAAACATTTTTTGGTTTTCAGGTCCCCTTACTCTGACATATCTCCTTGCAAAGTGCATCACATAATATTATAAGGTTTTGCAATAGCTGGTATTTATATGCTCTCTGCTGATATCATAAACACTCTCACATTCTCATTCTAGATGCTCTTTTCTTGCAGAATTTAACACAGTTCGTTCTTTGTGTTTTCTTGTAATGCAATTATCCAAGACAAGACTTTGCTTCTTCTTTCTATTTTGTTTAGTGAAACATCAGTTTCACTAAAATCTAGCAGGATTAACTAAAAATCTAGTAGGATATTTTGATTTGAAAAGAAAGTTGTTGCATTATCCGAATTATAAATAGAAATTCAGTGACATCTCAGTGTAAACAATGTGAAAGTCTGATAAAATAGTACCCTACTGTTTTAGGGAGGTAGAAAGTTAAATGGCTCCTAAGTGAATCTCAAGAGGCAGAACCACACAAGAAGTATTTGTCCATACTTACAAAAGCCCCAGTTAATATACTCAGGAGAAAGTTGAAGAAAAACAAGACACTTCCTTCTAAGATAGTTGCTTGCACTTCTACAAGGAAGGGCTCTGGAAGAGCTGACTGGGTTCCCACTCAGTGGGGAGACAGAGACCTCTGTGACTGCAGTGCTTCGAACCCTCTGGAGGTGACATCTTAAAAGCTCAACCAGCTTTGGCTCATCAGGGTGAATACCAAGCTGCTCTATGAAGCTGAAGCTCTTCAAATCCCATTGTTTTCTTTTTCTGTATCTTTTTGTGATCCATGGCTGTCTCTTTCAGTTCAGTATGAAATTCACATTTACTAAGCTTTGTGTCTCCAAAGAAGAATATTTAATTTTCTTAATATGGGGATGATAGAATAGTCTACAAGTGTGCTTGTATGCTTAACTTTTGATTCTTACCCTTTAAACTTAGACATGTAATATTATGTATTCTTTAAATTTAACCTACTTTAACCTACTTCTCTACCAATCTTTTAAATATCATACTGTTCTTTCAAGTGAAAGATAAGAATCTGAACTTCTGGTATCAATTATATGTATGTATTGCAAAGTCCTTTTAGTTTCTTATTCTACTGTACTGTTGTCCACTGCATCAGTATTTCCCACAGCAATCAATTTTCATTTCCATATTTATTATTTTATAATCTTTTGATCTGTGACTGGCATTTCTTTTTATGAATAGGTATCTTCTGTTTGAATATCTCATATTTTATCTATATTACATGAATTAAATTGATTCCCGAGTAAATGTCTGAATTTCAAATATAATGCAAGTTTACCACGCTTTTTTTCAATGTTGCTATAGCTTAATACCCTTACAGCCAATTAAATCTTCTGTTAATTTGAAATGACAGTGAATCCTCATATTGATCCACTTAATAGGGCCTGTATGGTAAAAGAAGACCTGTGAAAGTTCTTGCTTATGGAAAATATTCATCATATGATTAGCTGTTTTTCTTAATGGTGCATATGTTTACCTGGTTATTCTCACAGTAAATTTTAGATTCTCTTGAAAATCTTGAAGCAAATATCTTTATGTCTGACAACAGCAAATTTTGTTGGATTACATTCGGAGATGTAAGACTGTGATTTCATTATACTATTTCATGTCATTTCTGCATTACTTGCCTGTTACTTTTCTAATCAGTAATAGGTTTCATGTAAAAGGATGGAAAAAAAAGAGACCAGGAGGGATCTCAGTTTTAACCTGTGTACTTTTCAACATGTCGTTAATTCTAATGTTAACCTCTTGGAATATGGCTTTTATAGTTGCATTTCATAATAGAGAAGAAAATTTTAGCATAACCTCTTGAATTTTAATGGTAGATAAATAAATTCTGGAATAGGAAGAGAAGTCGAATTGGAAATGTCAACACTCTAGGCTATGTCTTTAAGTTTGATGTTTCCAGCAAAGCTTCTTCAATTCCTTAGCAAACAGAAAAGCTGCATATTTACACCAGAAAGAAAATAAAAGCAACAACGATTTCCACCCTCAAGAAGTGATGTAATCTTTTGTAAATATTTAATTAAGCTCTTGGCAATTCTTGTTAAAGTGCTACAGGACAGTTTTTGGGATTTTTAAACTATCCAGCTGATTTTTATATGAAAAATAATATTCCTTTTCCTAAATGGATCACTTTATTCAACTTATCATTGTAGTGCTGTGAAATAAACAATTCTTTATTGTTTGTATGCATCTTGAATTACTTGTTTGTTTCATTATAGCAATACACACTATCTGTTCCGGGAAAAACAGGAACTCAGCAAATCCCAGAAAAACATGAAACTTTGAAGCAAAACCCAGACTTACATTATGTGACAATTTAAGGTCAATAATGTCTGAGTGTGGAATTACCCAGAGTGGTGAAAGAGTTACTCCAAGAACTAGGAAAAATAACAATATTAGATTTGTATCCTTGTTTCGTGAGCAAGGTAATTTATGCTTTCCTAAGTTTCTTTTGAAAATTGATTGTAAGCGTAAAGCTAACAGAGTTGATGCTGAAATTTATCAACAAGAATTATGTGATTGTGTCAATACAAAGCTTCCTAAGTACAATTTGAACTTATAGGCTTTCATTAGTCAAGTGGAAGAATGTTGAGACCTGATGTTCTATAAATCAATGGCAAATCTTTTGTTAAATGTCATAGATTTAATTAAAAATTGCAGATTTTTAGTACCACTTCAGATTTTATGATATTCATAAATGTACACAATGTCATGGCTTCTGTTCTTCTTTAATCATTTGGGAAAAATAGTGATGTTAGTTAATAAAGTGGAAAGATACTTCGTTCTTAGGGGGAAGCATTTTTTGGCTCAGCAAAGATAATTGCAAGTCATGCTATCAGGATTTATTGACTTGAAGTCCACAAAAAATACAGGTTTGAATTATCTCTGCTGGGAATTGCTTTAAAGGGATATTATAGTTATTAAAAGTTGACAGATTTATTCTGAGAACTGTACCCAAACAGAAAATTGTAGAATTACATTGTTCAGTCCTGCTGAGGGCTATTCAATTGTGATGACACCGATTATTAGATCTGCCTGTTCCTTTTTCTGCGGTAAACTTCACACAATAAATTATACTGCCGGAAATTTTAAATGTTTTTCAAGATATCCAAATTACTGTTAAAATTATATATAATTTGCTGTATGTATTGTGGGGTTATCTTCCAAGATGACTTGTTTCTACTGCAGAATCAAAGTGTCTTACTCACTTTTACTCCTGAAATCCCAAGTTTTAAATATTTATTTTTTTTAGTATAAAATTGCAGACCTAAATAAATAATTTTTTTTTAGAAAAGGAGAGTAGATACAGTAACTAGTGTCTGTATTTTGTTCTCAATGTTGAATTCAGTTGAAAGTAATATATTTCTATGAAAAAGATGAAAATACAATAAATAAACTCATCAGAATCCATCAGCATGTTCCATTGTGCTCAACAATACTACATCAAATTGCTTTGCAGACAAATGTAAAATAAGTATATTTGAAAAATGCTTCAAAAATGGTTGACGTACAGAATTACAAATATATGCACTTCAGTTATTATTAATGAAAAATGTGTCTCATTGCAAAGATAATAATTTATCTAAACTCGGGATTCATTAAAAAAGTAAAAAAAAGAAGAGGATTGAGGATTTAGACTACTTTTTTCATTAATTAAGAGGAATAATTAAGAGTAGTTATAACTACTACAGTGCTTCAAAAGTATCAGTACTTGCAGACATTTCTCAGTTGATTGTGGTCAGGTAGAAAAAGAGCAGAAATGAAATTATTCCCATAAAGGAAAAAAAAAATTGCTGTTGCTAAGAAACGATAAAAAACCCTGCAACAACCCAGGAGATT
Source organism: Rhabdornis inornatus (assembly GCA_013397075.1). Classification (NCBI taxonomy): domain Eukaryota; kingdom Metazoa; phylum Chordata; class Aves; order Passeriformes; family Rhabdornithidae; genus Rhabdornis; species Rhabdornis inornatus. The sequence goes on along the minus strand of VWZS01005652.1, from coordinate 3,168,952 downwards.
AAAAATAACAGAAGGGGTCCTACTAAAAGAACTTATACTGTTAAAGTAATCCTAGTTTTTCATATAGATCATCTGATCATAATAACAAATGAGGTAGTGTTTTGTGAGGTTATTTGATGAGTAATTGATGGAATGTGTTTTGTCAGAAAAATGTTATCTTTTCTTGCAGCTTAGAAAATGAAATTTTGGATGAAAATGGTGTCCAATACCACAGAAGAACCAATGAAATAGAAGAATGTAATGCCTCAATGTCCAGATGGAGATCAGTCCTGTCTCTCAGAGGTCTGTACTGGGACCAGTAGTGTCTTCATCAGTGACACAGAACAGGAGCAAGTGCATCCTCAGCAAGTTTGGAGGTGACATCAAGCTGAGTGGTACAGCTGACACACCTGAGGGACTGGATGCCATCCAAAGAGACCTTGGCAAGTTCTAGAAATAGGCCTATGTGGAATTCATGGGGTTCAACAACACCAGCTCTCACAGCCTTTACTCACAGGAGAGGTGCTCCAGACTTCTGATCATCTTCATGTTCCTCCTCTGGACTTGCTCCAACAGGCCATGTCCTTCTTGTGTGGGGACCCTCAGAGCTGGATGCAGCACTGCAGGTGGGGTCTCACCTGAGCAGAGCAGAGAGGCAGAATCCCCTCCCTGCCCTGCTGCCCACACTGCTTTGGACACAGCCCAGGACACTTTTGGTTTCTGGGCTGTGAGTGCACATGGCTGGGTCATGTCCAGCCTCTCATCCACAAGCACCCCCAAGTCCTTCTGGGCAGGGCTGTTCTTGATTTGTTACTCCCCCAGTCCCTCTTGATACCAGGGGTTTTCCCAGCCCAGGTGTAACACCTTGCACTTGGTCTGGTTAAACCTCATAACATTCCCATGGATCCACTCATCCAGCTTGTTGAGATGTGGTTAGTGATAGGTGAGAAAGGGAGAACAAAACATGCCCTCTTAAGGAAAACAATGTATCTCTGGGAAAGACTTAAAATTAAAAATACCACACAGGTCCTTTTTAACATAAATGTTGCATATGTTGGGGCTTTACCTGAGGCATAGAAGAATCATTAGAAGAATAGCAATTTTTATCTTTGTTTAGAAGGAGCCAGTTATAATATTTATTTGTTATACTTCATGTAAGGCTCATTATCGACACCAAATGCCTGTAAAAGCAAGACAAAAGGAGCAGACAAACATTTTTCTTTTTTCTATGACAACCTGGTATTTAACTTTTTGTACCAAATCTTTATTGTATAGAAATTAGTAGTCCTATTACAGTCTGTTGAACTACATGCTTTTCAGCAATTAAAGCTTTGAGACCATATCCCATAACTCTGAATTAAATGTTTTTGTCCTTCTCTCTTTAATTTCAGTTTCTTTTCTGTTAATATTTTCTTCCAGGTGGAAAGTGTGCCACTCCACAATCAGTTTTCTTTTAAATTTTCAGCTTCATTTAATCTTTTATACCCTGCTAGAAACTTATTTATTGCATTGTATAAATGAAATAGCATTTTCAGGATTTCTCTTCCTCTAATTTTTAAATGTAGCAATAAAGCCAGTTTCTTATAGTGTAGCTAGACATTTGTATGTTTACTACTTAAAATTCTATTGCACTCCCAAAATGTGATGTACACATATTCTTCTCTTAGTAGTAATCTACTTTTCTGTTACTACAGTCCTTGTTGCAGTCACTCATCTATGGTACTTTTTTGGTATTGCCAATACCAAGCCCAGGAAAATGTGTAAGCTAAAACCACTAAGCAATACATTAATTTGCCATAGATGTCTTTATTTACGTTTTTCAGCAATCTGGTGAGCAATCAGCTACTTAACAGTAAAACTCTAAGCACTTCTACATGCATGTGACAGTTGTTTGATTTAAAATTTTAATGCAGCACCTTAAAATTAATTCTCTGCCTTGCTCAGATTTTCAAGTTTTTTTAGAAACGCAGATAAAGGCTCAATACATGTAATATGATGGTGAATATTTAGCAATTATCACAACATCAAGATGCTGGTGAGCCAAAATATATTTTTACCTGCTTCAGCTTGTTTATTCCAAATTCTCTAGTTACACCTACATTAAGGAGGGTCTTTTAAAGACTGGATGTTTTCTTCTGAAATTTTTTTTTCTGTCTGTATTCTCATGCATAACTGATAGTCAGCTGTGGCATTTATTAGAAGAAATTCTTCTTATTATCTCTTAAGAAGAATCATTTCCATTCCTGAAGTTTTGTGCATCTACCTACAGGCTTGGCGATTTTTCTTTTCCTCATGTAGAACATTTAAAATGTAGATTGAGTTATAAAATTAAAAAAGATTTTGTGGCTATGTACACAAGTGGAAGAAGATCCCCAACAAAACCAAACACCTGCAGGGTGTCAAGCTTGATTATCCTTTTGCTGATGTCTATTTTCATTTCCATGTCTGATGCAGAAAATACATGTGGTGTGCAACTAAACACCTTCTCTTCATCTAGAGCTGGCACTTGCAGCTTTTTAACTCGTCATGGAAGAATAATTGCAGGAAAAAAAAGTCTTTCAACTCAACTGAATTCAGAAGACAACTCAGAAGTAAGTTCATCTGAAGTGAAAAACACAGAATTAATATTGCTTCAGTTTTAATGCTGAGTACATCTCTGTCAGCTCATATGTTTTGTTTGCTTCTGTGCCACTCTAAAAGATTAGTGGACGTAGGGAAGGAGAGGGACAGAGGACCCACATAAAGTCATTGGTCACATAGTAACAAATGCCCTTGGTACTGATGAACATTAATTCTAGAAGGTAAAAGGAAACTTCTACAGCAGCATGCCAGTGTAGCAGCTGGTAATCTTGGTATCCCTGGATGTCATGTACTTCTGGAATGGGAATAGCATTGTATTGCTGTCATAGTGTGCTCCTAATCAAAGAAAGCAGTAAGGATTTGTTATGTGTGTCTTGAAGTGTTATCCCATTCAGAATTGAATTCTCAGTCCTAAACACTTTGATTTCATGTAGCTACTATGGCAAATAAAAATGTTTGGGTTTTTTTGTTTGGTTTGTATTTTTTTTTTCTTTTGAGGTAGGAAATATTGATGTGATTTAAACAAAAAAGTACTCCACAAATAACTGTTACATGATATTTGGAAAAAATCTTGGAAAATAATTATGACCAAGTTGTCTATCTTCTTATCTCTAAACAGAGCATTGAGCCAGTAAAATCTGATCTTAAGAGAATTAAAAAAGGCATAGTATGTATACTTTTACCTGTGATTTTCAAGATTTGTATTCTGTGTTTATATATGAGAAGTAATCACTTGATCTATACTTTAATTACTATTCATTGCAATAGTGAAGTAGATCTGAGCATGCTAGCAAATAAACTTAATTGATTTAGCAATTTTAAACCCAGAGAAAAAGCAGTGCAACAATGTTCCTCTATTCAGATGCTTCTTGTGAATTTAATCAGGGAATAATACTAAGTTTTCACACCATGCTTCGTGTCCTTTTCATCAGCCATTTTCACACCATTGAAAAAATAAATAATCAAATACCAATTATGCAACAGAACTATTCGATTTACATTCATAAGATTCAACCAGTCCTGATTTATTGCTGCCAGATGTTTTTAACAAGCAGGCCAAAATTAGAAACATTCATCATTTTTATTGGGATTATTTCCTGTTAAATTTTTTTTTAGTACAGTATTGCCCCAATATATAAATTTTATATATTATTTCCAACAGATTACAAGACTATGATTCCAAATTGAATTTAAATATGAATATTTGAAACAGAAAATCTGGTCAAGAGCGTGTTTGTTTCAAAATACTCTACACAGGAATAAAAGGAATTTGCTTTCCTGGAATATGCAAAATATCTGTATTGCAATCATTGATGTTTGAACATTTATGTTTTGTACTTCCTTATATAAGTTGAATGTGAGTAAATGTGTTGTAAAATGGGAGTAAATGAGCATATGCAAAATCACTTTTCTTTAGCAACACAACCCTAAAGTAAAAGTCAGGCTCTTTAAAATTCTTCTTATTCAAATTATCTTAATGACTCAAAAATTTAAACAAAAAATTAAACATTGCTTCCTGTAGTGTTTTAATATTAAGTTTAATTAAAAGAAATATTGTTACATTTTCACTACCACTACAAAGATGGACGAGCATTTTCAGAGTAAATTAAAAGTAATCACAGAAATATCTGATGAATCTTTTTGTAAAGCATGAGATTGTGTTTTCTGAAGCAGGGAGGTCCTTCATTATTTTCAACAGTCCTTTGAAATGACAGACTGCTCAGTCATTTTATTTTGGCCATTTTGCAGGCAATTTTATAAGACAAAAATGTTGACCTTTAATTGATGTTAACACTTCCAATTATTGATAGAGGGTCATAAATTGTTCACTAGAAATGTTTCTTCTTCAGCTCATACAGCTGAAGCTAGAAAATTGCCTGATTTGCCAATTAGAGGTGTTAATACAACAGAAAAAGATGAACAGAGTGAAGACACTATAAATGTGATTATTGGTGGTGGATAACAGTGCCTGCAAATAAGGCTGTTGAAATGCTTTCAAGTGTAGCCAAAATGGTTTGCTGCTTTAAGACTAAGAACTAAAAATTGTTGTCCTATTGTGAAAGTGCTGTCTTTTTTATGTACTGTAGCAGTCCAAGGAGAAACTTGAAACCTTGCCAGGAGCTGGCCTTTTCATGTTTTGCTAATCTTTTTAAAGCACCATCATCATTAATCAAATTTGCTGTGATAAACAGATCACCATTCTGAATGCCTTCCTGGACTTTAGCAGTTTAAATATTGGACTGCTGTGCCCATACTGACCCCATAAAAGATTTCTTAGTTCACTGTGCTAAAAACTCCAAAGAGTCCAATGTTCTCTACTGTTCCGTGAGGTGACAGCAGGAAAACATTTCCTGAGTGGAAAAACATTTCCTGAGTGCAGCAAGTTCTGAACATCAGCGTTCCAAATTAACCAGAAGCCAGATACTTCAGGTGAGTTAGTGTTTCTCAATCTGTGACAGTCGCTAAAGTGGCAGAAGGTACTTCCTAAAATGATTTGTACATTCTGGCGCAAAGGAAAAAATAAACAGAAAAATCAATTGCTGTCCTCATTTTCCAAATATGGAAAGAAAATTAATGGAAAGGGAAATCTAATTTCATTTGATTGTAAGTAAAAGCATTTTTAGCAACGTCACAGAGGATGGCCCCCACCTCAATCCTTGAGAGGCATAGCAAGAGTAAGAACTAAAAAAAAAAAGTGAATAAAAAAATAGAAGATAATGCTCCGTAAGGCATATCTCTGATATTCTAGCAACTGGCTCAACCTAATTCAAAGATTGCACCAAATCTAAACCTTAGACCTGGGTGTGGTCAAGACAGGTCCCAGGAAGGAAGGGAGAGGGTTGAGAGGTGCTGCAGTGTCCAGCATGGGTATGTCATGATGGAGGTATTAGGCTACTTAAAGAATCATCATCACAGGTATTGACAAAAAAACCCCAGTTTTTAGGATGAATTTGAAAAGTGTGACTATGTGACAGAGCTTGATGCCAAGGTTCAGTCTATTAATTACTACTTGGATGAATCATACTTAGGAAAATCAGGTTAGAATAAACTAGAATGATTTACACAGACACCAGAGATGCAAAAGCGTAGAAGTGCAGAGGATACAGACACAAAAGGTTGAGGGTGCAAAAGGATTTCTTTAGTAGCACTTAATCATTGAACAGTTTACTATTTATAATGTAATTCAATAAGACTTGCTATAACAGTGACTTAATTTCATAATTCACTATTACAAAACTCATACCGTTATTAATTCACACACAGGAACAGAGATGTTCAAAAAACATGTAGATATAGTGCTTAGGTTGCACAGGCTGACACAAATGAGACTATTGATGTCTCCCACAGGAGGCATCTGCAAGTAGCAAAACCACAGTCCAGAAGTGAGGAACTAAACCTCGCCTGTGAGGGAGAAGTGATTTACCACGATTCTGCATGTGGTGCATGAGATTAGAATTTTTTGCAAATAATTATGGAAGAACATTTAGCAAATTTGTAGGTATTTATTAACCCTTTTCAAGTCCTTAAGATGATGATTTCTCTGTTGCCAAGTTGATCTTGACCCTAATCCACTGGCTGTAGCTTAATTATATATCATTAGGAAATCAATAAAACACTTCACTTCTAATTTTGTTTAAGCTGCATGTGCAAACACTTTTTCCATAATCAGAATTTCTCATGTGTCTTCAGCAGTGGCCCAAAAGTCAGGTAACAGCTTAGTTTGCACAGTAGCAAGGGTAGATGTTCCTAGAATATGACATGGTTTTGATGGAAGGTATTTTGATGCTAATCCATGAAATTAATTCCTGTCAGGCAGCTTTTCCTAAAATATGGTAAGTAACAAACAAATAAGGATCTTCAAAGAATATTAATTCAAATTGCAAAGCCAAACACTCAAAAATTACCATATGATAAAAAAGCATGAGTTAATACATTCTAAATATCAAAGTAATGATATAGACTTAAATAAGTAAAATAACAGAAAGTATTTTCAGCATTTTCTAATATAATGACCATAACTTGACCTACTTCACTCTTCTTCTTATGGGAGGAATTCTATTTCCTTATGGCTATTAACTAGCATTTTTAAAAATCTATCATAATATGAAATGAAAATTCCCTCTATATAATAGTTACACTCAACCAGAAGAACATTTAATGGAAGTCCAGTCAGCTCAGTGGCTTGAATCTATGCTTGAATGTGATCAGTCTTTGCAGTGAGCTGAATTAAGGCAAAGTCAATTAAAAACTTTTCCAAAATCATAGCAAAGAGGAAAATAGATATAAAAAGGAAGCATCATGCCTCAGTTTTTTTTCCAGTAATGTTTCCATTGTAGTTGCAAAATATCTCCTAAGGAATCTGTAGAGATTTGGTAGAACAGTGAAACATGCTGAACATCCTTCACTTATATCAGTTTCTAGATAAAGTACTTCAAGGACAAAGGAATTTTGCAGTTCTTTTGCTGATGTTTTTATAGAATCCTCAAACTCTGTTTCTGTTCACTCTGTTGCTTTCTAAAGTTTGTTGTTTTTTTTTTTTTAATTATAATGTGCTTTTGATGGTGTCCTTGTTGAACAAGAAGAAAAGAAATAAGATCCTACTGATCATCTCAACCACACTGGACTTCTTCAAACTTTATCTGTCAAGTCCAAAAGCACGATTGCCAATAATTCTGTTAGCTTTCTTAGCATGCTTTGAGCTCTAACCACCTCTGAATTTACTTTGCTCATGGAGCCTCCAACATAACATTCCTCTTCAGGAGGCAATCTCTGAACCTGCTTCCGAGTGAAAATAATTTTAAACAGATAATTTTTGCTAACGCTGTCTACAGAATATAACTACTTCTACTTTTTTTTTTCTTTTTTTTCCCCCCAGCTTCTGTGGTTTATATAGGAATAAATACCCTACAGGTTCTTACACTTGTTTAATGAAAGTGCGACTTCTTCATCATCTCTCTTTACTCCACACCTTCTTGCAATATGCTGATGGACATGATCAATGTGATTGCATCCTCAACAGCAGAACTCATGAAGATGTTCCCAAGAAATTATTAAGTCCAATAATCAGTTGTTTAATAATAAAAGTCTACAGAATATGGAAATGTAACATAGTTTACATAATAAACTAAATCACAGGTTTAAGAGCCCATAAAGTTCGTTCTAATTTCTTGGGAGTAATAAAAGGGAAAAGTGCAGTAATAAACTAAGCATATGATGATTAAGCAACTTTGGACTGAACAAGTTGTCTTTCTAATAACTTACATTATTCACATTTTGCTTTGTAGCATATTTATTTAAATTTTTATGACACTGCATAATCATGCAGAAGAAATTGAATTACTGCACACCCTTATATGAAATCTAAGCTCAAGTACAAATATAATTACATAACTGACTGTTGTAATTATATGGTCATTATTGAACAAAGAAAATATTTTACAACTTTAATAATGCTAATTCTATTTCTTTTTATCCAAGAACATTTAAGTAAACAGATTATGTGAGATACCCGTACAGACATCATTTATACCACAGAAATATTGTTCTCACAATTTGACAGCATGAACAGAAAATTAATCAAATTTTGTCATGATTCTGATTAAAAATATTCATTTTACTTGCTGACAGATATTTCAGGTAATGGTACAAAAATAAGAAAATATTTCTACTACTAATATTTATTTTTCTCCACTTCATCTTTCTTCTATTCCATCTCATATCACTACACATTGATACTTCCATTTTATAGTCAGGAAAAGAGCTGAAGAACCTAACTGCTATTTTACTTCTGAAATAGCTAAATTTAGGGTTTAAAGAATGAAATTTGGCCAATTAAATTGCTGCCCCTCTTTTTTCAGGAAATAAAAGATATATGAAACTTCAGTTCTTCATTTTACTTTGGAAGTATAGGCTTATTTTTATCAACTAACCAAAACATATATTCAATGCTAATATAGAGATGGATTTCTGAAGGCAGGATCTGCTTCTCCTGTCTCTATCCCTACTACAAAATTTGAAATTTACAAAATGATCATTAACATCGAGCTCTCAAAGGTGTGTTCTAGGGCCCAGATATATGCATGAATTTGATTGTCAATTGCTTGTCACAAATCACAGAAAGCAATTAATTTAAATATAAACATACTGCAAATATGTCACTACAGATTCACACAGCAAGTCCACGTTTCTGTAAAGATTCCTTAGGAAGACATTTTCCCTCGGAGTTCCTGGTAGTTGTATTAAATGTTTGGGTTTTTTCCAGCTGCGTAAGAATCTTCCTCTCCATTCTATACTATGTAAATGGAAATATGGTTTAGCAGAGGTGTGTCTAAAACACATTATATTTACTCAAGAGCTTTGAGTCTTGAAAATAACTTGAGTCCTAAAAGACATCTTCCCTTGTCTGTATGAGCTCTTTCGTGGCTCTATGGAGGCAGAAAACTGGTCTATAAAAAGATGAAGTGATATGACAACAGCTCTAAAGGAAGCTTCATGGGGCATATAACTCAGATTCCTGCAAGCGTCATTTAGTGCAAGCACAGAGTAATAGGTTCAGCATATATTCACAGCAAGTGGAAAAATAATGCCTATAAAAATTTCCCAAAATGAAGGATCGTTTACCTTCCCCATAATTTTGAGCATTTACATTGTGAAGGACATTGCTAGAAAACTTCTTTCCATGTCTTTGAAGATAATTTTCACAGCTTTTAACATGATTTGTTTCACCTACAATGTATTGTTTTTATATTAATATCTCATTCTTGTCAGACAAGAAAATATAAAAAACTGTACTTTTAAGTAAAAGACAACTAGTGTTTCATAATGATGATTGGACATTTGAATAACTTTAGCTGGTAAGGACATGTAAAGCTGCAATCTCCCATGATTTCAAGAACTCACCGAATCCTTTCATAACAGTGGGCTTACTCTTTCTAATGGTATTTACATAATCATTTGATAAATGTATCTTCATTCATTTTGTGAGGTTCTATAAACGAAATAAGACATCTTTTATATTTGAAGTCAAAGAACAAACAGACAAAAATTATTTCCACTCCTTTTAAACTCCGAGAGTAAAGATAAAAAGCCCATAGATAAAGTTAACCAATTGCCATAATTCATAATTGAAAAATTAAGATGAAGAGGAGGGAAACGAGATTGCCTTTCCAACTACTGTGCTCTTGATTGCTTTCTATTTTGCGATATTGATTCTCAATCACAAATATCATCACCAAATATTATCTAAATGCCTCTTGCTACTAAACTAATTGGCAAAAAAATTTAACATTTTTTTAAGGCAGTAACAATTGAAAAACTAAGCATTGGTTTACATGCCAAATGAAATGTTATATGGCAAGCATGATGGCACAATGGAAAATACTTTTTGCCATTGCAACTTCTACAGATTTTCAAGCATTAAAATTGATAAATGGAGGTCCACTTCTGAGTTATGTCCACTTTTAAAAATAATCCTTGATAATAGTTGAGCCATAGAATGGTTTGGGTTGGAAGGGACCTTAAAAAGCATCTAATTGCACACCTGCCATGTGCAAGGATACCTTCTGCCAGATCAGGTTACTCAGAGGCCCATCCAACCTGGCCTTGAATTCTTCCAGGGGTAGGGCACCCACAATCTCTCTGGGCAAGAGAGGTTCCAGTGCCTCACCATCTTCATAGTGGAGAATTTACTCCAAATATCTAATCTAAAACTATATTCTTTGTGATGTATGACCTTAATTTTTTTTTCCTGAGAAATATAAGTATGGATATGTAATTTCTTGGTAAATGGTAAAATTGCATGTTACAAATACAGCACTAAAGCAGCAAATAGGGAGTGAGGTTGTTCAGAATAGGTCAGAAGGATGAGGGACTGAAAGATTGTTAGGCTCTTCACAGTGTGAAAGATGCTATTAAACAGTACCAAGCAGTATAGTGATTTTTATTCTTATTCTCAGCTATAATAATAGGTTACAGGTAGGCCAAAACATTTTACACTCAAATTAAGTCAGATCCCTTTAACAAAAGAAATTGACCTTGTAAATCTATGATAGTCAGAAGATACTTATGACAGAAGGTTTGTGACACTGCACAAATTAATATTCTGATCTTATAGAAGTCAAACTACAGAGCATCATGAACACAATAATGCCTAAATTTAAAATGAAACGAGTCTATTTTCAAGAATTGAACACAGCTAAAAGTTTTTATCTGATACTAATTGAGAGAGTTATAAGAAATTAGTTTTCTCTGTTGCTTTCTAATTATACATAGAGGTGCAAGAAAAACACTAGGATATGAGTTAAGATGTGTGCACGAAGGGGGGACAGTTTTGGTCAAACAGAATTTATTAAGATACAACTTCCAACTCCCCGTGTTAGAACAAAGCAAGTTTCTTTAAAATGAAGAGCAGCTTACTTGTCCTTGCCAAAAAGATAATTGCTCTTGTTCAAAAGTGGATATTGAAGTATAATTATCTAATCCCAGATATAATTTTAAGTCCAAGTGACTTTTAACCCAAGAGTGGGTTAAAAGTCCCGTGTATGTGTCCTAATTATCTGTTAGTATCAATTTCACATCACATTTCAATATGTCTATAATGATATATGTTAAATGTTTAAAAGTTGTTAATAAGGTAATTTCCTTCCTTCTTACTCTTTAAAGAAAAAATATCAACTATTTACAAGCAGCCGGGAACAATGTACTGGTTGGCATTGGAAGACACTCTCTTGGTTTTACAACTTTGCTTTTGAGAAGATGTTTCATTGAATTAGGACTAAGGTCTATTTGAATTATTGTTTTTAGGAAATACTCTGCTGTTCTTCTCTGATATCACAGTTCCCTAATGTGTGTGTACAGCTTTTATTTCACTGTTTAAGGCAAAGCAACCAAGGAGTTCCTGGAGTGAGGAAGTTCAGATGCAAAAGGCAAAAGGATGGCTGCTGGAACCTTAGCGGTACAGACAGCATGGACGTGAGCATCACTGTGATTTGCAGTAGGCTCTGGTCTCTCACACACTGCCCATTTACATGGTAGAAAAGGAGAGTTAATCATCCCTGGGAACAGTCCTTATCATATACCCAACATTTTCATCCGTTACTGATACAAGCACAACAGAGGCCTCAGGTTTCTTTACATGTGGATTGATTGCCCAGGGGATATCTGAGCAGGTGTTTTCTGGTGGACCAGCACTGAGCAATGACATATGAAATTGAAAACGTTAGAGTGGCTCCAGTGCATAAGCCCACAGCTCAAATAGGTGGTCTGCTGCAGATGGACACAAGCATTCCTGTCAGCCTGACCTGCCCCATAAAACTGTGAATGTGATACAATGAGAGTAATGGGCTTCTGCAGTCCTGGGTCAGAAACAGCCTCCACAAAATCCCAGGCAATCCAAAGCCTTCTTCACATCTCAGGAACCTGAGGTTAATACTTTTCCTCCATTCTCCATCTGTCTCACAAGTTCCACAGAGGAGGCCCTCTCAGGGCACAGCACTAGGCTGGGCACGGCTTTTTCATCTCATTTTGGTTATGTTTGCTTGACAAAGGGAGGAATTATGAGCTGTGCTTTGGGCCAATGGTCAGCCCCTGGTAGCCAGAAGAACAGCTTCAGAAAGCCATAGTTTTGATGGGGAGATGTTTCCAGTGTCACCTGTCCCCTCACACTTCCACTTCAAATGATGAGTTAAGACTATTCCCACTAGAAAAATATTCTTTCTAGGCATGCAGATTTTGAATTGAACATTCAAGATCTGTTTCCCACTTTCTCATTTACTAACATAGCAAATCATTCATATTGGTGACTTACACAGAAAATGCACATGACCATCTTTTCAAAAAATGAGACAACAGGAGTTGTTATTTTCAGGTATCTCTGTAGCTGTAAAGATATATTTATTTTTCTTGGAAACCAGTATTTGAGTATTTTAAAGAAAATAGACTCATAAGCATTTTGATGATTTTTCTTTTACAGATGTATCATCACCTAAAATAATGCAATAAGGTCATGCTTGAACAATCTTTCTACATTTTTCCCAGAAGACCATTAGAATGAATTTATTTTCCACAGCTCCTTACAGAAAGTTGCCCTAAAATTTTGCTTTAAAACAGAAAACAAATAAATCTTGTTAAAATCCATTGCTAAACACTGTCAGTTTTATAACTAGGATATGATTATGTAGCTGAGCCACTTACTCCTAATGCGTTTTTTGTATACATCATTTCTTCTGGACATGATTTTTTTGTGAAATCAGATATTCTATACAGTAGTGTCAGAATCAGTCACCTCTCCTCCACACAAGTGTGAAGGCTTCTTTTATGTAATAGGCAAGAGAATCACTTTCTCAGAAGAGAGGGGCCAGAGCTCTGGCACAGCTGAGGAGGTGGATCTGTAGGGAAAGGGTGAGACCTGCTGCCCCTCTCTATCTTCCTCCACAGTTCCCAAGCCAAGCTCACTGACTAAAACGACCCTGTATATGCTCATAAACTGGCCCAAAATCACATGCAGACAAAGATAGTCCGAATTATTTCAGGAACAGCTTTAACCTCATTAACAACCAGTCCCCACTGGCTTGAGATGTGCTGAACATTGCCTTAGGCTTTGCCTTTTGTGTTGTAAGGGTCTTCTATCTGCCCAGCCATGGGCTGCTTTCCAGGTGCAGCTCCATAACCCTCCACCCTTTGACAAAGAGGAGTTTTTTGCCCTGCTTTCTCATTCAGTTGCTCTTGTGTTGTCACTCCTATGATCTTACACCTGCAGACTCCAACAGTGCTGCTATAATAGATCTCCTAGTCAGTGACTGTAGCACGCAGAGCCTGCGCTTGATTTGATCACGCTCCAGTCAGCAGTAACAGCATCTCCCTCCTCTCTCGCCCCTTACCTTCTCACCCAATTCTTGTTTTTTAATTTTCCTCCAGCATAACTTCCCTGCTAATAAATCTTCATGTATGTGAACTTGTCTTAAGCCACAAGTCAGCATTGTGTGTCTATAAACAACATTAAACTGAAATTTTCTAACTCACCATATCTTAATGAAATAAAGAAATTTGAGTAAAACATGGTGAATTGTTTCAGATGTTTTGTGGTATTCCAAATGATAACAGTCAACAATTTATCACATCAACACTTTAATTAAAGTTAGAATAATTATTGTCATTTTTAAATTTTTGAGGGGGTGGAGTATACTATATGATACAAATAGAAATCAAATAATGTTTACTGTGCATGTCAAGAATAAGTCTATGCATATTATAATTCAAATAATATTTTATAATTTATATACATATATATATATACTTTTACCTGCTAGTACTAATATTTTAGTTACACATACAGAAAGTTATAAAAGTATTGAGAAGCTTATATAATTAAATACTTTGCTATTTCAGAACCAGAATAAATTTAAGATACTACTTTAAATATAGAATAAAACAGGCTCTCAGTTAATGGTATAACTAAGTGATAAATCTTAATTTAATTTAATAAATTTAATTTAATAAATGTTAATCTGTTCAATTAGTGTGCAGAGAAGACAAAAAATCTTACTTGACTGCATATTTTAAAGACATTTATGAGCTTGAGATGTGATATTTTGTGATACTTGGAAAGTGGAATTAATGCCACCTTCATGTCACTAGCTCTTAAGTTTGTAAGTGTTGTTTAACTTGATAGAAAGAGTTTCAAGTATATTGTGTGATACATTATACCTTTTATTTAAAATATGAGAATGAAAACAAAATTCAGTCTGTGTATCCACTTCTTTGAAAAAGAATCCGACATGCCACTTTGTTTCTGCCAAAGCTGTGAGTTTGGCATGTACATATGTTATATGGTAGATGGTATAAGAATAAATATTTAGCTGGAAAATTTTCACCTAGCAATCAACATTTCAACCACCAGTCACTTTAGCTTTCATGAAAGCCTATGCTCACCATGCTTAGTTGATCCAAACATATTTTATAGACTAATAATCATATTTAGGAAAGAGAAATTTTACTCCTTCAGGTATTCGTTAAGAGCTAATAAATTGTTTTCTACCAACAAATCAAATATTTACCTGTAAAGGTAAGTGAAATAAAACCTGTGTTTTTCTAAAATTGTAAATGATTTTGAAGTTTCTTATAATTTTACTTATAGCAGTTTTATAGTGTGAAAAATAATGTATATATTAGTAATAATTAATTATGGTAACTATTATAATTTGATAATAATTTATAATAATTTTACAATTCCTTTGAAACAGAATATCAAAGGCATTTCTAGAAATGAGAAAGCAATACTCATGTTGTAGAACAGTAGAAGATAAATTTTTTAATATCTACATCACACTACGAGTATTTCTACAATGTAGCTGAGTAATAAAGACTGATAATGCTTAGTAGAGTAATTTATACTTTGATGCCTATTATAGAGGTGTCTATTAAAATAAGTAATCTGTTCCAATATTTTTTCATCAGAAGTTGCTTTAAGTCTCTGTCATTTACTTAATCAGTTCTCATCTATATTCCCAGTACCATTATATTATTCATAGCATTATAAATCCTAGAAATAAGTTTCTTTCTTTTCTTTTTAAAAGAATGCTAGTAATAAGGGTTTTTTTCCCTCCAAAACTCATTTTCTAGCAGAATTTCATGTTGTATTTCATACATCATTTACAGCATGCTTCATTTCCACCCCAAAGGCAGTATGTAGGCTATAAAGAAAAAAAACACAATTGAAAAGCAAGGTCCTTTTATAATTGTGGTCATGGTTTTGTTGAGAATGACACTGGTTACATAATAAAAATGATTACTTTCTGCCTTAAAATCATCTCTAGGATTTTAGTACGGTGTTTCACAATGGAATTGTTATTCTGTGAACAGCTCACTGACATACATCCGAAAAGGAAAGAAATGAACAAGTTGACATTCTAATTTAATATTGTATGTTGATACACTGAAGCCACACAAAGCTCAGAAGAATGCAGACACAATACCTGTGGAAAGGTCAATTAAGAATCAAAGCAGTGTTTTGGAAACAAGAAAGAATGTTTGCAGTAGTGTGAGAAGGACTCAACTCCTTTAAAGATAAAACAGTCCTGTATCATCTCTGTGAATGACTTTGTTTCTTGAAGTTTGTAATACCTGATGTCAAACGTTCAAAAGTCAGGAAATACATTGAATTATGTTAGCCCAATGGTATGTCAAAAGATTTCTTGAAGCAATTTCTTATTTAAATTTCAATACATCTGTGTGTACATGTCTGAAGATCAAATTGATACTGCATTCCAAATACCAGGTATTCCATGACTGCTCAATAGAACTTCTCTTCTTACCAGTTTACATGAACTAATGGTTAAGCACAATTTTGCCTAATACAGCTCACCATTTCATCAGTTTGTGTTTTTCTTGTTTTAAGTTGACACAATATTTCTTTGCAAATTCAGCCTGGTTGCAAGACAAGTAGAGCGAATTGACTGTCATTTTGGTTGTAGTCTGCTACAGGGTTCTCTTTTTTACACAGTTGCAGTCAGATATGTACAATGTTTAGTAATTCTAATAATTTTAACATAGCACAAAATACATGGTAATAAATAAATAAAATAAATATGGTAGTAAAGCATAAATGGTTAAAAATTCCTTAATTCCTAGTGATGGATACTGACACACACACTGATATTTTCAGTTTCTTGCAACTGAATACCATATTGCTAAGTAGCTAAGAACCTAAAAAAAAATATTTCAGGATTTTCTAAACTGAAAGGGATTGGGTGAATTAATGATCTGAAGACATTGAATAAAATGTCATTCTCTACCTTTAGATATGATTAGTCTTTGATTGCTTTTGATACTGATGAAATGTAGATGAGAGATTTTTGCTAGGAATTCAACTTTATTGGGTCTAGAATAAACCAACTGTGCTCTGGTTAATATTTGCTGGTAATGTACACTTTAACAGTTCCTGTGCATCATATCCTCAGTCAAGAGACAAAATTGCTGGACAGCAATGTCACTGAACAGGGATGCATTATGCTGTTGCATCTGTTTTGTCTCTACTGGGGTAGTAAAAATAACAGTTGAATTTAAATTAGTAGAAGCAGCTGGCAAAATTTCAGGTGTTTTGATGCTACTCTTATTGTAAAGTCAAAATCATCACTTCATGAATTAATTAGGCATTAAAAAAAAGCAAAAAACCAAAGCTGAATAAAAATATTTAATTTTTGTCACTTGATAAATAAATATGGAAGTCTTTGAAAGGAGATCCCAGCAAAGATGCTAATATTATGCTGGATTATTTAATAATGTTCGTATGCAACTTTGGGTAGTCAAACTCTTTTCCAGAAGTAATCAGAAATGGCAATTAACCAGCCTTGAGAGAAATGTCTTGTGAAGATGATGCATGCTTAAAATACCAACAGCCACAGTTATTTGTGGTAGCCTTCATCATATATGAGTGTAAAAAGGTGTAAAATACAAACTATTACCAAAATCCTAGTAGAAGAACAGAGAAGTAAACAGAACAGAGAAGTAAATGTCACAAATTTAGAGAAAAAATGTCTTTGCAACCCTAGTTAAGAAGTTTATGGTAGAGATATTATTGAACAGTACATTATAACAGCAGCTTTATGAAGTGGAAAAGTCTGCAGATAATCATAGTAATGTGTAACCTGCTCTATAGTTTTAACTTTTTCATGTGTGATGCTCATTTGCTAATGTGTTCATGGCCTACTACCATTTCTATTGTAAAAAATAGCTCTGATGCAATCACCTCATTGCGGCCTGATCCACATTTTTTTTTCTTCTGATGCCTTTTTATATATCTCACCTAAAAATAAACCTGCTTTCTTTGCTATGAATGAAGCTAATTTCCATTCACTTTTATTTTTCCTTCTCTGATCTATTTCAAATCCCTTGTGCTGATTGAGCTTTTCACTTTCCTTTCTTTCTTAAAACACTTCTGTGTTTTAGGGTTGCTCTCACAATGACCTTTGGAATAAATCACTCTTTATTCTCTATTTGCCTTCATCCAAATCCCTCATTAGTTCACAATTCCTACCTAAAAAAAACTGAATGATAGAGTGCAAACTTATTGATCGCTGCATGATGAAGCACTGACTACTGTTTTTAGTCCATTCAGTATTTCTTACACTGTTTGGTTTTCAAAATATGAAAAGTGCCATTCTGAGAAAAATGAAGAAATCTCTAGTAGTGTGGAAAAAGCATAAAATAAAAAATATTAGCATAAATTAAATGGTAAAATTCACTCAAAGTAACAATCACTGCATGTTGTGATTTAGGAATGCTGCTCCCCAATTTAGTTCTCCCACTTAGACTTTCCAAACCACACTGCCGCTTGCTTGCTCCCTTTTCCTGCCTCGTCTGCCCATTTCCCCCACCAGGAGGGTGACCAGTGAAAATTGTTGGCACAAAAGACAAAGATCACAGATTGAGATAGGGACAATTTACTGAAAACATCAATGAGATAAGAAAATTAACAGTAACAACATTAATAACAAGAATATACAAAAAAGGAGAATGTTTTACATGCAAAAATGTTCACCACAGAGCCTAACACAATGATCAATAGATTTTTCACCCCACCGTGCTTTTGTTCCACCACAAAGAGACACCCCTCATTCCCAGAAAAGAGAGACAGAGTCCCTTTTCCCTGCCTCTGGCAGCAACATAAGGCAGTATCGAATAACGCGATGTCTTCCCACACTCCCTCCTGCTGATGTGGGCCAGAACCAGGACACCACTGCAGTTACTACAGATTTTGAATATCTAGCTTGCAGCAGTGTCATACTCACAAAAAATTTAAAATCATTTCATACTGAGTTAACAGTTTGCCTACCACATTTAAAGAATGGTATCTAAGTAGTTTTCCAATGCATTTATTTAAAGAGCTGTTTTGTTGAAAACAAGATTGCTGTGTCGCTCAATCTCTGTGCATATACTCCTCATGTGACAGGACTCTTATAAGGGGATTTGTGTTCCTCGTCCTCAAATAAATAAAATAATAAAAACCAACCTAAATTTTCATAAATTTAAGTATTCGTGATGTTGTAAATTATTTAAGGATTCAAATGCATGCTATGTGCTTCTCATTCAAATAATTTAAAGCATTGTTGAAAATCCCCAGCATGTCATTCAAATGAGGATGTTAGTGTAGATAATCTCTCAAAAAAAGGATTCTTTTTCAAACTATTTCCCTTCTGAATGTACACTAACAGACCAAAATGAACTCATCTGCTCCGAAACAATCACTTTTACTTCATCAGGGACTGAGACACTGATACAGAGAAACTTTGCATAAAGGTAAACAACATTCAGTGTTTTGCTGAATTGGTGCATACACAGAAATATTCCAGTCAGAAACCTTTACGCTTCTATTTCTTTCCCCAGCCAATTTATAGAAGCTTAATCTTTAGTAAAGTCAATATTAGGTCAATACACAGGAGTCAATGAGTCATTATAATGCTGTATTTGCAATTGCTCCTTGGAGGCATTACCTCATTCTGAATTGTAGATTTCAAATCTTGGGTTTTTGTTTATTCAGTCACTGTGAACAACTCTGCATTCATTATGATTAAAAAAAAAACCTCTTCTTGGTTTACTTCTCTCTGTTCTAATATTATCAGAATATTAGAATATTTTGTATGTTGTTGCTGTTTTTTCCTCTTGTAGCCCCTCTACCATTATGAGTCTACCTAGACGACCCACAAATCGTAGTTAACTTAATCTGATATAAAGCAATAACAGTCAGACAACACGTGTTTTTTTTTTCAGAAACTTCACAATTTTGTTGGTCAAAAAACCCAGCAGGAAGTTGCAACCAGCATGAAGTACAATTTCTTGAAGAGTAACAGATGATGCCTCATCACAGTACAGGAAGCTGTGTGGTAAATCATCTGGAAATATGTCATGCCACCCAGCAGGAAAACCACTGAACTAAAACTTTTTGGTCTGCCAAAGGCTGTTGCATAGACAAATGGGTACAAACACACCAGAGGGATTCAGTTATGGTGTTCAGAGGAACTCACTTCCATCAAGTGTGAAGCAGCACGTCAGAGGTGAAAGCCAATTGCTTATTTGTATTATTAAACAAGGGGAGTAGAGAGAAAAAGTTTATATGCAACCTGTTTTATTCTTGCATGGATCATGGCGAGGATGGAGAAGTGGTGGGGTATACCTGCGTGTTAGGGAGTGATTTAATTGTCTAGAGCTTGAGTCCTAAGAAAACACTTTTGCAAGTACACAATTCCTGACATATAAAATGTTCTGAATAAAATAGAAAGAAGTAAAAAGAACAGCCTACAAAATGACAATTTTTGAGCTATTAAATCTCTACACCCCTTACTAGCCAGGCCCACTGAATAATACAGTCTTGTCTGCAGCTGTCATATGCTCCTTCTTTAACTTTGCTAATGATGGTCTATTGAAGCTATTCATTAGAGTCATAAACAACTTCACTCTGACTGAATCTTCTTCTGAGGTGAAAGGAGTGAAGCTCTCTTGAAGAGACAGGAAAGAAACAGATCTCACAGGTGATGTCAGAGTCATGGTTTCTAAGGGACTCACAAGAAAATATGGCTTAAAATAATTTTATCAAATTGATAAATTTTATCATGGTGGTGGCCCATCAAGATCTTGTAAGATTTTCTTTTTCCACAGAATTACTTTGCACTCCCATTTTCATGCAGTTGCAATCGGGACTATATAAAGGCTGGTTCAATTTGTTTCCTGTTGCCATAGAAGCACATAGAATTTCACAATGCTCAGGATGGCCTTTATAGATGTTGTGCACTCACAGAGTTATGATGGATCCATGTCTATCTTCTGACAGGGAGGACTTTGAATTGAAGCATGCTGCATAGGAATGAGGATGTTGCACAAAAGTGCAATTGCCCCTGGATGTACAATTAAAACCCAGGTAAGAATCAACTTGTCCTCCAAAGACCATGTAATATATATTAAGATCTTCATTTTTGTACAAACTTTCTACAAATCCTAGATAATTAACAGTTATGAAAATAAAAAATTATTATCTCGTCTGTTTAATTTTAAAAATAGCAACCTACCATGATGTCTTTTTAATGCCAGGAGTAGCTCCTAGACTTCAGGTGCCAGTGACTGCCATAACTGAAGCTGAGTGAAGCTGACACTTTAATCCTTAGTAAGAAGTAAAAAGTAGCAGCATCAAGCTCTGATGTTAGATATCTTCTTTCAGATAAGAGTTGGAGAGTGCCAAATTCGTAAGACAGTAATTTCTTTCAAGAAGTTTTTGAAGAAGAGATGAATCACTGATATCTTCGTGATGAACTAAAAATTTCCTACATCACATCATGTTATTGGAGGACCAAAAAGGATCACCACGGACAGGTCTTTCTTTTTATGTCTTACTTTTAGTAAATTTTGCCCTATTTTGTATCCATTTCAATACTAGCATTAGATATTACTGAGAATTATTTAAGCCATTTCTAAAAGCATTTAAAAAATAATTTTTCTATTTGGATATCAGACCTAAATGAACTGCACAGATTTATTTTATCTTGAATTTCAAAATATTTGTTTTAATAAAATTAGCTTCTCAGGGAATAATGAAGTATTAATTTATTAACAAGAAGAGAAGGGGAGGAGATAGGAAGGGAAGAGAGGGGAAGAAAGGAGTGGAGAAAAGAGGAGAGAAAGGTATAGATAAGAATTTTTGGTTCTAGCCAAGCATAGTTTATACTGATTTGGAAGAAGAATTGCCAGTCAGTAGCTGTTCCCTTTCCAAAGTCAACCAAATAGTAGAACAGTGAATATAAATGCCAAATGTTACATGTAACTCATATATCTGCATAGTTATATACATATATATATATATGCATAACTAGAATTATTTATATAGACACTATAGTGTAAGAAATACTAAATCACTATCAGATTTCAAGTAAAAATTTGTCCAGTAAGGTTAAAAATGCAACTACATGGACAACCTGAGTTTGATTTTCAGAAGGTCCATTGCTATCTATGCAAAAAGCCATAATTTTTGTGAATGTACGGGTCTTACACATTCAGCTCCCACTCCTTTGAACATTCAAATATGGCAAAATGGAGTTCATCCATACATGGAAATGGACAAATCTCTGCTGAAATGTTGCAGACTGTTGCTCAGTGACGACAATCTCTTCTCATTTGTGATATTTCTCACTCTAAATGAATTTACATTACATAGTCAGGAGCAGATATTCTATTCAGGACATATTGTGTCTCCCAATAACTGTCCAGAAATCAGTCTTGTCAGAAGCAACAGAAATGAACAAAATATAGTAGTGACAGCAGCAGAAAATTCACGAGTTGCTAGTTTTCCTGAAATTATGTTTCACTCAAACGGCTTGAAAATTTTAGTATTTATTCACTATATTGCAAAAATGCAAAACTGTTTTTTGCCATATTTTTGCATAACACACTTCTTCTGATATTCCAGTCTTTTCTAGATTGTGTGTTAGTTTTCTCAAAGCCAGTTTTATAATTCAATTAGCAATAATGGCAAACTTCATAAAAAAATGGGGGGAGTAAACCCCAACAGCACCTGATTAAAAGAAAAAGGAAGCTGGAATAGAACAACTAACAATTATTTCCCTGAGTAGAAAAGGGTAGAATAACAACAAGCAAGGACATAGTTTCATTCAACAATTGTAAAATATAACTAAAATACAATGGTACTGCGAAACCAGGAAGATAAATACATTTGTATGTCACTTGCAGGCTTTTTACCTGCCACAATGTTATTTAAATTCAGAAGTCTGTGTAAGATACTATTTTCACTAATGATGAACTTCAACCTTTCAAGAATCAATATAACTATTTAGCAAACACTTAATCCACTGTATCTCATTACTTTCAGTGGGACTGGGATCAAGCTGAAAGCAAAGTACTACGCAATGTGAGCACCAGAACCTGGAGTAGGTAATGATTTTCCTTGGGATATTAAAATATTGGGGGTTTTGTATTTTAATTTGTAGGTGAATTAAATAAAAATCTTTTTTCATCATGATTGAAATTTTTTTAACTCACTGTATGAGTTAAAATATTTCAATCATGATAAAAGATGACAATTGAGGTCATTCTAATTGCATTCTAAGATTCCTCTTTCATTTATGTCAAAGGAAGTGTGTTTTAATACAGTAAAATTGATACATATTATTCAGGAGTAGACTTTCAAATTTTCCACACGGGTAGGAAAGGAATCAAATATCATTTTTTCATATTTGCAAGGAATTTTTTAATCCTTAATGCATTACTGAAAGAAATGTGCACAATACAGAATGGTCCAGTAAGTGTTGTTTTGAGGCTGTACAGAAGACTAATGCCTTCAGCTGTCATAGCCTTTCCATATATCATTAGATATTAAGACAAATCTAATATCTCAGGTCCCAAAGTCAACAGCAAACCATGGTAATGAACATAGCCCATTAAGTAAATAATTTCTCATTTACAATGCTAACACTATTCTTCATTATAATTTTCTGTTAATTCTAAAACAGGCCATGAGGCAATTCAATTTTTTGTATTAGAAAGTAACAATATATCTAAAGTTAGAGATATTTTTTCCTTCTTCCTCTAGTGAGGAAAATCAAACTTTTCCATTTTGAGAGACTGCACAAGATCTTCTGGCTATTTGCTGTTGCTATGTCAACTACTTTGCTCTTAGTTATTGCTATGTCCTTACATTCTTGTGCTGGAAATTTAGTTGGAGACATAAAGATAGTCTTTTCATGGGCTGTATTATCAGCAAAGAGAGGTAGAGAGCTTGAGTCCTTGTGCTAATGTGTATGATAGGAATCATTAAAGGGGAAGATAGGATATAAATTCCTTGCATTTATATTTTGTATTCAGTTATTTCTTTCCTGTTCTTTTCTGTCTTTTGGAGGCAAATATTTGTTTCTTTCCTTTAAGGTAAGAACCTAGGAAATAAGTCTTTTTGTACTGGTTTAGCTGTGCTAGAGGTAGTTTTTTTTCACAATAGCTTGTGTGGGGAAATATTTTGGATTTGTGTTGAAAACGTGTCAAAATCACAGGGATGTTTTAGTCACTGCTGAGAAGCACTTATGCAGAGAAAAGGCCTTTTCTTCTCCTCACCCCACTCCACCAACAAGGCATCTGGGACTGCACAGGGAGCTGGGAGGGGACACAGCTGGGACAGCTGGCACCAACTGACCGTATTCCACACCATATCATATCATGCCTGGCAATATAACATGGGAGGGGAATTTTGCTGTGGCTGCCCTTGCTTTGGAACTGGTTGGATCTCAGATAGCTGGTTGTAAATATCAGTTAGACGATGGCAAGTAAGAGTTTGAGGGATTATTTTGCATCCTTCCCTTCCCTTCCCTTCCCTTCCCTTCCCTTCCCTTCCCTTCCCTTCCCTTCCCTTCCCTTCCCTTCCCTTCCCTTCCCTTCCCTTCCCTTCCCTTCCCTTCCCTTCCCTTCCCTTCCCTTCCCTTCCCTTCCCTTCCCTTCCCTTCCCTTCCCTTCCCTTCCCTTCCCTTCCCTTCCCTTCCCTTCCCTTCCCTTCCCTTCCCTTCCCTTCCCTTCCCTTCCCTTCCCTTCCCTTCCCTTCCCTTCCCTTCCCTTCCCTTCCCTTCCCTTCCCTTCCCTTCCCTTCCCTTCCCTTCCCTTCCCTTCCCTTCCCTTCCCTTCCCTTCCCTTCCCTTCCCTTCCCTTCCCTTCCCTTCCCTTCCCTTCCCTTCCCTTCCCTTCCCTTCCCTTCCCTTCCCTTCCCTTCCCTTCCCTTCCCTTCCCTTCCCTTCCCTTCCCTTCCCTTCCCTTCCCTTCCCTTCCCTTCCCTTCCCTTCCCTTCCCTTCCCTTCCCTTCCCTTCCCTTCCCTTTTTAATGCCTGTGATCTCCTGGAAACCTTGGGTGATTTATAATTCCATCATAGCAACTGGTGTAATAACTGCTAGCAAGCATCTGTTCTTACTTGTTTATAGTCCATAAAAACTGCTTAGAGGCATTAAAGAAAATGTTTCACTCATATTTTAATACATACTTGTATATTGCTATTAATACAAATTAATATTATGCATATTAAGCATATTCTTATATTTAGGTNAGTCTTTTTGTACTGGTTTAGCTGTGCTAGAGGTAGTTTTTTTTCACAATAGCTTGTGTGGGGAAATATTTTGGATTTGTGTTGAAAACGTGTCAAAATCACAGGGATGTTTTAGTCACTGCTGAGAAGCACTTATGCAGAGAAAAGGCCTTTTCTTCTCCTCACCCCACTCCACCAACAAGGCATCTGGGACTGCACAGGGAGCTGGGAGGGGACACAGCTGGGACAGCTGGCACCAACTGACCGTATTCCACACCATATCATATCATGCCTGGCAATATAACATGGGAGGGGAATTTTGCTGTGGCTGCCCTTGCTTTGGAACTGGTTGGATCTCAGATAGCTGGTTGTAAATATCAGTTAGACGATGGCAAGTAAGAGTTTGAGGGATTATTTTNATATTGCTATTAATACAAATTAATATTATGCATATTAAGCATATTCTTATATTTAGGTTTCAAAGCAGCAGCCTAAGTTGCCAAGCTTAAACTTTTTTTTTGCTTGTGCAATTGGTTCAAGACTGGCTAATGCAAGTCTAGTGTACAATGCTTTCTTACTATCCCAGGGAAAAAGTATAAAATAAAGGGCAAAAATATGAAGAAAATTTGAACACATATTTTCTCAGTCTTTTACTGTTAAAAACTCTCTGGATGAGAACAGCCCAAAAAAGAGCTAGGCTCCTGTGATGCTGATAACTTTTTAGTCTTGCATCAAAGATGAAGTGCAGAGGTTTAGTTGTGCAGGCTGGGATCTGATGGCATTATGTTTAAAAATACTGCCTAACTCTACCACATTTCTTCTTATCTGTATATGCCACAACATTTTCTAAAGATTCTCAGCGTCATTATTCCCACTTCAAAGGCAGAAGGACAAGTGGGAAGGAAAGAGAGAAATTAAAAGACCATGGCTAAGATTGTGTCAGGCAAGTTGTAAAACTAGAAACAAAGTTATCAAGTCCACAACCAGGGCTCTTCTGATTAGTAAATACTGTGAATTTTCTAAGTCTTACAGTTATTAGAAACCTCTTCATTCACTAAAAACATTTTCAACTAAAGAATAAAGGTGGGACAAAGGAAAAATAAGCAGCACACTTTTTTATATCATCATTTTTTAAAATTAGTAGGAGCAGTGTGGAAATAAAATTCTAAAGAAGGCAGGAGAAAACCAATTTAATTAAAAAAAAAATCACACTTTGGTGACAAACTATGGGTTCATTTAATTAACCAAACTTTCAAATCACCTTCTCTCCAGGATATCTAAATCCAATCCACAATAATCAATTTCAGGGTGAACACCTCATATTTCAGACTATTAAAATGCAGCACAATACCATGTTTCTTATCTTTTGAAGAAATAGAGCTGTTATATTCATCAATATGCATCTCCAAGGTCAAAGACTTTTCATGTTGGCTTAAGCAACAGGTCTTTCATAGCATTTTTGAGATGAAGATGAAAAATAGTGTTTTATAGTCATTGTGGGATATGGTATTAAAACATAAATATCAGTATAAAGTGTTCCATTAGCTCTCTAGATTTGTATTTTCCTACTTAAAAAGCCCTTTAGAACATATAAATTTTAAATCTTGCAGCTAAAAAAATTGAACATTTCATAATATCATGACAATACCTAAAGTCTTGAATAATTGTGCTAGCAGTTATCCCAGCTCTCAGTTGGTTAGACTGAGTTAAGGAGTCACTAACAAAGATATGTTTGAGGAATATTACTCAATGTCCTTTCTCCTAATCTTCCTCTGGATAATAAAAATAATTTGCTGTTACTAAGAAATATTTCCAGCCAGTATAGGTTGATCTATTACAAACTCTTTGTGAAACACTGGTTAAGCATCTCTTTTTTTACTAACTGTATACACATAAATAGATATGGCAAGGCATTTATTTTCTGGCCCTGGCTTCCTCCCTCTGCTGATAAACCAGAGCAACATCTTCACAGATGCCTCTGTGCTCAAAGGTGGTGCACTGCAGATGACAAAAATAATTCAGAAATACTTTAGAGGTACTGCCTTTGTAGACACAGTCAGAAGTGACAGAGCTGAGTAACTGAACAGTGCCTTTCCCCCTTCCCTTACATGTGGATATCAGCTAAGACATTCTGAAGACTGACTGCAGAAGTGCCTCAGGGGTTCAGTCCTACAAAAAACTAAAGGATCACTTTCCTCACAGGGCAAAAAACAGTCTAAACACAAATTGTGGTGTCTACTTCCTTTGACCACAGAGATTCCTTGAAAGGGCAGCCATCGTCTTTCTTTTTTCATTTATTTCTCAATTATTTGACAATCTGCTTTTCTGCATTTTACACTTTCCATGGGATTTTCTTTTCCTTTCTCAAAAGTTTATTTTTTCTCTCACTAGGTAGAATCACAAGAAGAGTCTTTGTGTATTCAAAGCAATTGCCAATGGAAGCTGGCTTTGCAAAAATCCATCTAACTGCTTAAATAATATATGCTTCCTTCTCAGAATGTCTCAATTTCTACTCCAAAACTATTAACAATGAGTATGGCAGGAACAGTCCATCTTAAATGTAGATTCAGAAAAGGCAGAAATCCCTCCAGTGAGATCTTTTTCCTTCAGGGGACATCAGCTGAGCTGTCTTCTGCGACTGTGGCAGGTCAAAGCAATGCAGTTTCTAGGAAGTGAGAAATTAATGTAGTTTGGAAGACAAAAAAGCATGATACAAGCTGGAAACTTCTTTTTATTGAAGCAAATGCATACTACAGTGCTTGGAGACTCCTGTTTTTTCAGGTTTAGTACTTAATATTAAAAGGCAACTGTCACTCCAGAGAATCTGAGCTAGCAGGAGCAGGAGACTACATTTCTGTTGAGAAAAGAAGAAAATATAAAGGGGCTTCCACTGAAGGTAAGAGAGTCTGAATTTAACTTTTACACTTTCAGCTGTCTTATTGCTGTGATACTGAGAAAGAAGAAAGTTGGCAAGAATTGGCTGTGAGAATATTAGGAGAACATTTGGAAAAGTTTGGTAATTCTTTTGTCCACAAATGCTCACATTCTGGACCCATAACAGCTCAAGTCCTCTCACAGTCTTGTTTGTTTTTTTTTTTTAATCTGTCCCTACCTGCCATAATTCCATTTTCTCTAGGAAGTAAGCTTTTTACTACTTCCCAGGTAGAATCATTAGATTTTTCTCATTTTTCAAGAGTCATCACCCTGCACTATACAGCACAGCAAGGAGTCACTCCAAGTGAAAAGTCATTCAGCAAAACTTCCATAAAGGTCAGTCACTCAGTGGTGATGGTTGAAAATGGTTTCCAAGCACTGGATATGGGAAACAGAATGCTAACAAAAGGGCATGACACAAGACATATGACACAAGTAAACTACAATAGCAAAAAAACTTCTGTAATTCTCCTCAGACTTATTCCTTCTTGTCCCTTCTGTTCGTATTCTGTCTCAAGAGTAGTCTCCCACACTGTACTAAAGCTTTCCTGCTGAGCTTCAGTTTATTCTTTTCCCATATTATGCTCACAGTCAGTGATCTGACTGCTGTTTCAGCAGGGCAGTTTGCTTTGTCTGGAGATGCCCACATAACCGGTTGACAGCGTTAATATCCATCCTTGCCAGCATGCTTTGCCTCTGCAACATTTTGGGAGTCCAAATCTCTGCTCCAAATACTGAAGATTTGATGGAGCAGAAAATAGGTAACTGTGCAGAGTAAGAAATGGATCCAAAGGAATTTTAGTGATTACATCTTTAAGAGAAGCCAATGATTTCTTTGCTTTTTTTTCCTTCTCTTCATTGGTATTTCAAGGAACGCCTATAACTCTGATTCTTATGGGGTGTTTTAATCCTCCCAATATCTTCTAAAGGGAATACATGGTGGAATGCCAACAATCAAGAAAACTGAGAGTGACGAGATTAACTCCATAATACCTAGAAAGGAAGAACTTGTTGGGGATGTGGTAGTTGATGACACCCTTTGTGGCAGTGGCCATGAAGCAGCAGAGATGAAAAAGGGAATGAGAAAAGTAAGTAGCAGAGTGGGGGAGTCTTTGTGGGAGCTTGTAGCATCCAATGGGAAGTTGTCTCTCTCTGGATAAGGCAGAGTAATGTGGGGTCTTCTGGCAATGTCATACCAAGTATTGACCAGTGCCGTTTCCACTCTGAAGACTCTATTCCCTGATACAAATTTTTATACTTTTTCATCTGAGTCTTCTTTTTTTTAATTAAAAAGTTTCTTTGTAAATTCCAAGTTACTGTTGCATGATGATTTCATTGACCTTAATGTAATCTATTTGAGGCAAATGCCTTCCAGGCAGTCTTGTGCACTGATACGTACAAACAGACATGCAAAATTTACACTCACATTCTTGACTTCTGATCTGATATACATTTCTCATCATATAGAAACATGTCTTCCTTGTCTTTTTCTTGACTTTTTTTGAAGAATTACCACAAATTTTTATTTGAAATTCAATGGTCATTTATCAATAAAGGGAAGCATAAATTCAAGTTATTTTTTTAGTAAAGCAAATTGCACTAAGCATAATGCATCAAAATAACCAGAATATTTTCAAGGACTTCACACTTCAGGTCAGCATGGTTTTTGGGACACATAATGCCTTATTTTCAAAAACTGTGAGCAACCTTACTGCCTCAATACGGGCCCCAAAATTTCAAGAAGAATTCTAAAAGTTGAACTGTAAATTATTTCTTCTGAGTCACATCAGGGACCAAATCAGAAAAGAAAAAAATGGTTTGAACCTGTACTTTCTCTTTCTCCCTTACAGCACATAGGTTTGTCTTGCCCTTCTTCCTACTCTTATCCTTGTCACTTAAACTTTGTGTTTCTGCTTCCTCTTCTACAAGAAAGAAAATACTTCTGGGATGACTTTCTTTTACCTGAGTATGTTTCAAATCCATATCCTGATAGTGGAGAAAACACACTTTGTACTGACAGAAAAATAGTTAAGATTTGCAATTATCAGGTTTAAGACAGACTTTACATGTATATCTCTTCAGAAAAAGCTGTGCTTAACAAGTGTAAATAAAAATAGATTTGTGTACCATCAAGGAGAGTTATTACTTTCTTTTCCAAATTTGGAAGTCTGTGAATAGTATCTACACAACAGGTAACATCATAACTTAGATTTCATTAAAGATAATGAAACTCTTTTTTTATATGACAATTCCACAGTTTTAGGAAGACTATTTCAAGCAGCATTCTGTTCAAAACCAACAAAAGTAGCAGAAAAATTAAAAAGCCCTCAGAATATAATTAACCTTTTGTAGAAGAGGCTTTAAAATATCAGAAACAATGATATGGATATATCTGTAAATATTCTCAGATAATCAAGCTAAAGTCTATTTTACCAAGAGAAAAAACCATAAAGTTCATTAATAACTTTAAGAAGATTTTGAAAAAAATATCATTTTCACTCTGGTTTTGATACTTAAAATATATATTCTGGATATAAAAGTGCATTCCCAACTTTCATAGACATTACAGGGAGATATTTATCTACCTTTAGCATACTATCAATTAAAATGAGGAATTTTTTCATGCCCAAAACTTAAAAAGATACTTTTTGCAATCTTAGGCCCACTGGTTCTATTGCAAATAGATCACCCCAGAGTCAGTTTAGTGCTATTAAAGTATACCAAAGTATCTTGTCAGTGGTAGTTAATTTGATCGTGATATTTTGGGACTGAAAAAGAGTGCCAGGGCAGCAGAAACACTACCAACAGCCTGTAGAGATGGGATACTCTCTGATGTATGCTTAGAAACGAATCTCTTCATTATAAGCACTGTAATAGATCTAAACTGTCTCTAAGTTGCTCCTGGGGTTAAAAAATCTTGCAAAAATGATTGTTAGTCTTTAAGTATGAATATGTCAAGGAAACTAAGTTACACGCTTCAAATCCCATGGGAGACTTCGTTGCAAATTTAGTGTTCATGCAGGAAACCATTAATTTTAGTCCTTTTCTTTTAAAAAGAGTATTTAATCTTTTAAAGCCAAAGCTATTCTAGCAAGATGTTTTTATGCTATATGTCAAGACTTAATAGAACTAATTGTTTCTGATATAAACCTTTGCCATAGTTCCAGTGATAATGCTACACATAACTAGACCTATAAAAGAAACTATCAAAGTAGCAATTTTGCAGTACTGGGACCTTAAAAAGAATTTGTTGATACGGAATTCTTAGGGTGTAAATCTGAATTTGTTTTAAGTGCAGCTCCACTGCCATTTGAAACAAGTGAGAGTAAAATTTATATAATAATGTTTCCTGATGAATACAAATGAATATTTATTTTCTTCCCTGTCTCTCAAAAAAGTGGAATCAAAACCAGAGTTCCTCAAACAAAAATAAATGCTTTTATAATGTCAGGGTTTTCTCATAAGAATTTTCTTAGAAGAAATTTAAAATAAAGGTGATTTTTCCTTTGTCTTTGGGACATTTAAACAGTTTCTCTTGTTTTGTGAAGACAAATTAATTCTCTGCCTTTTAAATGTATTTTTGTGCACAGCCTGGGATACTTAATGACTTTTATTCATGATTCAAGAAATATTCATCTTTTTCTTTGAAAACAGTTGATTAGAAACAAATCAGAGAGCACAAAATCATCTTGACTTCAAAAATTTTTATCATGTAAATTTAGAAGTCATTCACTTCAACAGTTATACAATAAGCATTTTTTTACTTGTGGTTTCATTCAGCAGATGATGTGCTGCACAAAACTTAGCATCAGATGTCTAACTGTTTGAAAAGGCTTTATCTTTATTAA
The DNA here is from genome assembly GCA_013397075.1 of Rhabdornis inornatus. NCBI lineage: Eukaryota > Metazoa > Chordata > Aves > Passeriformes > Rhabdornithidae > Rhabdornis > Rhabdornis inornatus. The sequence continues at coordinate 3,137,556 of VWZS01005652.1, read as the reverse complement.
ATACAGTCTGCAAGCACTAGTATGAAGCTAACAGGCATTATTTATGATTCATAACAGCACAACTAAAACAGGACAACAATCATAGGGAACGTAAAGAATCACAGAATCACAGAATCAGCTAGACTATGGTTGAGTCCAACCTATGGCTGAAGACCACCTTGTCAATTAGACCATGGCACTGAGTGCCACATCCAGTCTTTTCTTAAACACTCCCAGTGACGATGACTCTACCACTCTCAGAAGTGGCATGACCAGGGTGGGCAAACACGGTGTTGGGAGTTTTTCCTGTGCATTAGTATTAATGTATTCTCTTACATAAAGCTTTTATCTGTATCATAATATTATCATTATGATAACACTGAAATTCACTTCACGCTAGGGAAAACGCTTGTGAAAAATGGATATAAACTGCAAAGATTAATGAGATACTTTGATTTTACAATTCCTTCAAACCTTTCAAATTTTAGAAACAATGTTTGAGCTACAGTAATCCAGAAGAAGCTTGTGTTCGAGTTAAGACCTTTTAAAACCAAAGTCTTTCCAAAATGCCAAACTTAAAATTGCCACTGTACAAGCTCATGATGAGCCATCTTTTGTATTTGGAATGGTAGCTTAAAAAACATTGAAGTCTGCTATCACGACTTTAGGAAATACTGATTTTATTTTTTGGCCTTAGCTTCTTTGATTGTCATTATTTACTTTTTAACACAACAGTTTATTTGCTGGTGTGTGAAATGTCTGTCTCCTTAGCAGAAAAAAGTCTGTATTAAATAATTTTATTTATGTTACAATAAATTACAGAATACCATGATGCAAATTTTTAACTAGATAAAATATATTAAGCAACCACAAGAACATTTAGTAGTCAATAAGAACAAATGCTCAAATTTCGTAAATCATTTGCCAGCTTGTAAAATCCTACTGTTTTTTCCTTTTCTAGACTTCAACAGTTATTATTTTAACATCATGTCTCACAAAGAAATTAAAGTACTACTAAAATTACACACACAACAGGGTGAAAACCAACTACATATAAAACAGTTTTTTAAAACCAAATTGTCACTACTGTCATTTATGTAAGATAATCAATAAGGAAAACAATTTGAACGTAACATGGAGGGTTATGAGAATTATTTAAAGAATCATTAGTCATATTTTGTAGGCAAATAAACTTGGAGCAATAGTTTTAAAGTGGCTTCCAAAAAGTCAATAAAAAATAAGTGGCAAAGCTCTGTCTATAACCCAGCAATTCTGCCGTCATTGTTCCATCCATTCCTTCCTGCTCTTCAGTAACCAATGTCTTTTTACCCTATGCATTCAGGAGTATGCTGGCAAAGGGTAAGAAACAGCAGGAATCACACAATTAGTACACTAGACATGTTGGTATTTCTCTTTCAGAACAGAGCTAAAGAGGACACTGCTCTTTTCAGTGTCCATGAAATCAATCGAGGCTAAGGTGTTAAAATCTAGATAAATACTAAACATACCAGTTTAATTTCCTACTCCTTGTCATGATGATTATGCATGTATGGTTTACAATATTATGCAAGTTTCAATCTATATCAAGTATCAGGTCAAAGTTTTTGAGGCTATCAGTACCAGCTGAAAAAAGTACCTCCTACTATAAACTAGATTTTAATTTTCCTCCTATTACTACGTCAAGGCTTTTTCTGCAAACAGTTCCACAAGAACTCTTGATTTAAGTTAAAAAGAAACCCCCAAGCAATGATGATTTTCAGATTTAAATATCATGCCAGAAGCCTCTGTCCATTTCACCTTTATCTTTCCTTAACTGTGTTATGAGAAGCACTTAATTTGCATTGCAGCTAAAAGAAGAGGTAGAATATCTATCAGAGATGTCTCAAATTATTTGACTAAAACTGACAATTCCTCTGAAAGAAAGATAAATTTACTGAGATGGTTAGGTCTGATAAATAAATTTTACAGGCAAATCATTATCTCCTCTCTTTCCTGAAGGGAAAATGCTTCCATCTGGGTTTCTTTGTGATTCATTATTGATATATGTGGATCTAAAGAGAGAAGAGGTCCATGTACAGCCTACTTAACAATGGTAAGTTGTTTTTCAGGGAGCTTTTATTTGAAAATATGATTACTGCCAATGGCAAAAGAGGTTGAAAGTCCTTTCAAGTTCAATATTCACCAACTGAGAAGTGCAGGAAAAAGCAGTCATTTCTTCTTCCCCCCATCCCTACAAACAGAAGAAAAGAAAGACCATTTATGGGCCAGGCAAATACAGTACATAGAATGGATATAAATTAGTATTTATGGGGAAATATATTAAAAACTAAGAGAAGGGAAGGAATGAATGAGGGAAGGGGAAGAGGGAACAAGAGTGCAGGAAACGGAGGAGCTAAAGAAGGAAGGAGAGGAGAAAGGAGAGAGAGAGAGAGAAGGGAATGGAAATGGCAAAAGTTATAAAAAGTAATGATACAATGCAGAATAAGGTATAGATACTGGTAGTAAAAGTATATCCCATGTATCTATGAGCTGCATTCAGAGCCTTTAAAGTCAATGTAGAAACAAGAAAACATTGTTGACCCATATCTTGATCTTTCTAATTAGCTGTCCAGAACACAAATAAGATTGTCTGTAATTGTTTTATTTTCAGTAATTAATTTTAGTTCTACAGTGAATGCCTTCTGAGAAAAAGCTATTGATCTTTCTTCCTATTAGACACATAAATATTAATGGAAATTGAAGAACTCGATATTTTCAGATATTGCAAAAGCTCCATCTAACTTAAACAATGTCTATCACCTCAGGAGAAATTCTCTATCTGCCAGCATGACTACCCTCATTGTATGAAAGTTCAATCAAGCATTTATCCAGTTCAGATCTAGCTAACAGAGCATTTTAATTGTCTAGCCTATTTTTGTGTAGCAGGCATGCCCATGCAGTATTGCTGAATAAGTTTCAAGATCTTTCTAATAACAAATAAAAAGAAAAAGTCACAGACAACGCCCCCCGCACCCCCTTTTTCAGTTAGATTTGAGAGATAGCTTTGGTTTGTTTTTTGTTTGTTTGTTTGTTTGTTTTGGTTTTTTTTTGTTTGTTCGTTTTTTGTTTTGTTTTCTTTTGTTTGGTTTTGTTTGGTTGGTTGGTTTTGTTTGTTTTTTCTTTTCTTTTCTTTTGTTTTCTTTTTGTTTTCTTGTTTTCTTTTTTTTTTGATGGGGAAATGAGGCCGAGGACACTGGAGATGATAAAGTTGGAGGTGGTGGAAGGTGAAGGACTTGGTTATGAACAATTCCAGAGAGTTCCCGCAACAGAACAGAACATCAGAACATCACCAGCTGCCAGAGGCATGAAGACAGTGCCCCTAAAAGTGATTATTGCAGGTGTTTCCACTGGGTCAAGCATGCTTCAGACCTATAGCTCAGTCCCCTACTCTTTCCACTCCATCAAATTCTCAGCATGGTTCTCAGCTTGGAGGAATACAGTTCATACACAGCAAAGGCTGAGATCGTGGTTGATGTCACAAGGAAACAGAAAAACTTGGCAACAGGGTTAAATGCAGCACAGTATTCAATAGAAGGAAGACATAGGGCTTGTGAAAAAGTAAAAAATCATAAAATGGATGGTTAAAAAATCCATATGAAATATTGTTCTATGTAGATCATAAATGATCTGTATATCTTAGTACAAAAGTAAATTTATGCAGGGAAATGTTCTACCAAGCTGTGCATAAATTTTGAATGAAAAAAGGTGTTAACAAGAAGAAAAATTCAGTGACATGAATTGAAAATGAGAGAAATGGTATGGTATATATAGAAAGAAGAGATCAACTATGCACATTTCTCTCTTACCCATGAAAAGCAAAGGTAGAAATACAAAGAATAATGACTCCTTGGAAAATGTCATACATTCACAGCTACAAGAAGTAGCAAATTGCTAGAAAATATATCCTAGATTTTGCTTGTTTCAACATACATGTTCTTTGGAGTTTTTTTCTGCTTTCAGGATCTGGTACTTCAAACTATGTTTATAAGACACTAGAGACTCAGTACGTATTCTGTTTTCAAAGTCCTCACTACCAGCATCTCTTGTCTTTAAAGAACTAAAAATCACCTATTTTACAACTGAGACCTAAAATGTATCCATTTTCTATCTACGTCTAGCCTAATATTCAGACAGAGTTAGCTTGAAGAAAAGTTACAAATAATTGAATTTTGGAATTTATTTATAGTACTGTACTACCTTGAGCTAGAAAAGTTGTGGGTTCACAATGCTTTGGACACAGAAGATATGCATGAACAGGCATATTTAGCTCATCATCTGTTGGCTAAATAGGAGATGAAACCTCTCAAGCTCTTCTCTTGCCAGGTAAGACACCAGTTTCATAAGAGAGGGAGAATCCATACCTTGGAAGCCTGGGGGTGGAATACTCTTAATCTGATGGAGTGTAAAATCTGAGACATCCCTATTTAAGAGAAATGAATGGCAGATTTATAGTATAAACACATGTAAAGGAAACCTGTGGGTGGTGGGATGGCAGAAATCAGCATTACTGTGATTAACTCCTTTTTTGTTGTAATATGTTATGAAAGCACTTCACTATGGAGTTGCTTGGGTTTCGATTTTTTAATTTTTGATTTTCTAGAAAAAACAGATCAAAGCCTTAATTCATTGTGGCAGGATTTTCTGTACGACACCTGATACAATGCAGTAAATGAGAAGCCTCTTTTTAGCATTTTATTATGATTAATCCAATATTCAATGGCAAAACTAGCAGAGACAATTTCGGGAGCTGCAAGCACCAACTTTTCTTTTTGCTGCTCTCATGGCAATTACAATTTTCCACAGTCAACAGACAGGAACTCGTGCGCCAGCTCCAGGCAACCACATCCCACCTGTGCAACTGGCTCTGCTACATCAAGACAACAGGATGGGAGCTGCAGAGGCTGTGGCTCAAGTCTCAGTTATGCCTTAGTGACTCTGACAGAGAGCCAAGTCAACCAGCTAACAACACTAATGTCTTAACCCACTGCATGTAGACTTCCCATATCACACCAGTAAATTATCTGCAAGGGTGACAAAATCAATTCATTTATATAAGCGTAGCTGGTAATTATGGGACTGCTACATAAGTTTGTTGAGTTCTACCAGACTAATACTAGTAATTCAGATTCATAAAAAGAAAGTCATCCAAAGGAAAATATGTTTTCCTGGTATGTTTTTAAATCTAAAGGGAAATTTATGGGGGAAAAGCCGTTGGTTGATAATGGCCTTAGGACCAAGCTTCTCATTTTCAGACTATGACATTACTTGAGCTGTACATCTAGGCAAGGCAGCAATATAGATGCTTAGAAACAGAAAGCTTCAGCAGAATTAGAGACAGAATTATTATTTTATCTTGAGTGCAGTTATACTGCTAAAAAGCACCTTACTCAAACACAGTTTAATGAGTAAATTCCAATACTGCATTTTAGTAGTGATGTCTATGAAATCCTTTAAGCAATCCATCTATCTTGTGCATTGCACCCCAGTGCTGCTCTGTTGTGTTAGTGTTTAAATATAATGGTATAGTACATTCTTTCATTCTATTCTGTAGCACCTGTGGAGCACTAGCATAGATGATGTCAAAAAGAGTTTAGCTTCTTTATCATGTTTCTTAGCAGGGCATGTACATATACAAGCTCAGGAGAAGCAGACCCCTGTGAGTGTATTCCAACCATGCATGGCAAGCCCCAGCCCTCGAGAAATCTGAGATTAATAGCAAAGTATAACTTCCAAGATGCAATAAATCTAGAATGAAACATTACTTACACATAGCTAGTGTTAGATTCTTCAGACAGATTACACATTTCTACAGTAGTTCTAGCTGTGTCTTAATGGTTGAGAGAAGAAAAATTTCCCTGTAGACAAAATAGCCAAGTATTCTACTGCTCTGTGGATGTGTACATGGCTTACATGGACTGTCATTTCTGTCTCCTTCTAAAACAAAAATCAAATGTGTAAAGAACAGAATTTCTTTATTCTCTGAATTCCTGTATTCTTTGCAGTTACATTACCAGAGAGGGTCTAGCTGAGGATCTTGAATTCCTGTTTTCATGGACCATGATTATAGCCATATGGTTTTAAGTGGAACTGGGCCTATTGAAATGTTGGTGGGAAAACAGGCAAACAGTCCACAAGCATTTTTAGGATCCAGATGCTGAACATGGTAAACATTTAAGCTACAGTAGGATGCTCCCTTACTTTTCATTGGAATTTTGTGGGGCTTTTACAGTTTCAGCTGAGTACTGCCTTGGAGATCACCAAAGGCAGAGAACCGAGCTTCCGCTCTTCTTTTAGTGGGAAACATGTGGCCAAAGAACTATCTTAAAATGCCTGCACCTGTAGAAATAAGTCAAAATTGTCTTTTTGACTTTGAGTGAGAAGTGCTGTATCACACCTAAAAGAATGAGATGCAGAGAATAAACAGAAAAGTTAATCAATCTCTTAACAGGCCAGGATGAACGTCTGATATTGCTTTAGGAATAAATGGGAAATGACTGTTGAAGCAGTCTGTTGAGTGAGAACCCCAAAGACCTATCTCTCCCCTACTATATATCTGTTTCGTAGTATCTATTCCTGTAGCTGTCATCATCAGAAGAAGCAGCACCAAAGGCAATGGCCAGGCATAAAATAATCGATATAACTGGGCACGTTGATCTGCAGCCATACATATTGATCTGTGTTGTGTATTATCAAATAGCTTGGCTCCAGATAGGTTCCACTGGTAGACAAGAGAGTACTGGATGGGACCAACAAATCTGTATCTATTAAGCTATGACAGCATTCATTTTTTTCATGCAGAAGGCAGACTAGAGATCCTGAGAGGGTTTTGAGATATCCTATTCATGCAATTGCATTCAGCTTCTTTTTGAGTCCAGAAAGAAGATGCATCATCCATGGTAAACCTTAAAGTTCTTACAGATGATCCAAAAAACTCAAGCTAAAAGAACTGTGCTGATTGCTGATCACATGGCCAAAGGCCCTTTAACTTGGCTGCAGGATCCTGATCTCTGTACCTAACAGAACCAAAGAGAAGAAGAGGGCGACCAGACTGATGCACCACAGGACCTTTAACAAAAGGCAAATGCTCTCTTTGCCTCTGGATAGTGATGCTGATGTATGGTTACACATTATTATAAGAAGCTAGAAAACAAGATGCCCTCTAGCACTGGACAAGGTTGTCACAAACTTAACTACATGATCCAGCAAAAAGACAAAATCAGAAATTCTTTGATAACGTCAAATCCCAGCCTAAGATAGGAGATTTATTTACCCCAGCTTCTGTATGGCTGTGAGCCCTGCTGCTACTGCCTAATAATGATACTGGCATATGCTTTGCTGATTAAAACAACTCAAGCAGGAGGAAAAGAAGACTTTAAAATCTGACAGCACGCTGACCCTTTACTTCAATTTTCAGTACATTGTCTTTTCCCTGTCTAATTCATAAGAACTCCTCTAGGACATCACATAACTGGGACTGAATTTTATAATGACATATTTCCTTTTATTTTTTTGGAAACTTTTATTTTTGAAAACTTTTTAAAATTTGTGGATATGCATATCCCTTATTACACAGAAGAATCTGAAAAATACACCGATTTCTAACAAAGCATCTGTAAAATGTGCTGCCTTAACAGTTTTTTCTGGATATAGCAAGCATATTATTAATTATTAATTTTTAGGTTCTAATATCCAGTAATTCAAATAATTATAAATTCAAAGTAAAACACATGGCTTTACTGGTAACTTACATAATATATGAATAATTACAAACCCATTTCTACTTATCACAGTTGTAGACTGAATTAGTACGGGTCAATCTGAATTTATGCTTATATAGATGTTTTATACATAGCAGCAGAATGTTTCTCTTAAAAGAGACTTTTGCAACAAACAGAATTTCCTACATAATCAGTTGCTGAAACAATCCTTACATTTCTGTGAAAAACATTCAAAAGGTTGCCTTGCTCTCAATACCTTTGGGCTGGATGCAAGGAAAAGAAACAATATCAACATGCTATATAAATGTCAGTTTTTGAAGTAAGATAAATGGAATTGAAAATCAATTGAACAGTGACTACAAAAGAAAAATAAATAAGGTAAATTGACAAACCAGTTAAAAATATAAAGTGCTAATTGAAACATTGCCTGCTATAAAACATTTGCTCTAATCCACTTTGAATACGCACCAGTAAGGAAAGGCACTGCTTTTCTCAGAAATCCATACATTTCACAAACATTTTGTGACGTTAGTCTATTTAACTAAATAGAGTAGGTTGAAAAATACAAATTGTTATTTTTAGAATAAAGCTGATTTTAATTTTGTGTTAGATACTTCCTGATGAATTGTATGTTTTTTTAAGGTTAATTCAGTTATTATTCAGTTGTGGTATTGTTTTCAGGACTAGTATTCCTTCTCATCACCTGAAAAAATAATTACACTAGAAAATTTTTAATAATTGTCATGAGTAACATCACTAAGTAGCTAAACACAACACAGTTGCTTGCTCACTCTCCCCAGCAGGATGGGCAGAGAGTTAGAAGGGCAAAAGTGAGAAAACTTGTGGGTTGAGACAAGGACATTTTAATATGGAAAGCAAAAGCTGTGCACAAGTGCAAAGCAGAACAAGGAATTCATTCACACCTTCCCATGGGCAGGCAGGTGTTCAGCCATCCCCAGGAAACCAAGGCTTCATTACACATAATGATGACTTGGATGACAAACACCATCACCCTGAACATCCCCTTCCCTTTTTCTTCTCGCCTAGGTTTATATGCTGAGCATGATGCCATATGGTATGGAATGTTCCTTTGTTCAGCAGGGGTCATCTATTCTGGCTGTATCCCCTCCCAAACCTTTGTGCACCCTTAGCCTCCTTGCTGGTGGAGTGCCATGAGAAGATGAACAGGCCTTGGTGTTGTGTAAGCACTGCTCAGTAGTGACTTAAACAGCCCTGAGTTTTCAACACTGTTTCCAGCGCAAATCCAAAACATTGCCCATACTAGATTCTGTGAAGAAAATTGACTCTATCTGAGCCTAAAACAGTACAATAGTATTCTTCTATCTCAGTTAACATTCTGCCATGTCTCATGTACCACCCAGGTTTAACATCAGACAGGAAAGGAGATGTACAGACTGATTAATCTGCAAATTGGTGGATAATTTTGGAGAGGGACAAAATTGATTCTGCCCTCGAAGAGTTTGGTGCATCTAGAGCATAATTACTCCCTCCTTTTCGGTATATTTAGATATACCATGAGAACCCAAAGGACATGCTTCTGGGCAAGGGATTGAGTGCACCCTCAGTCATTTTGCAAATGGCACCAAGTTGAGCATGAGTGTTGGTCTGCTGGACGGTAGGCAGGCTCTGTAGAATGATCTGGATAGGCTGGATGGCTGGGCTGAGTTTAGTTGTAGGAAGTTCAACAAGACAATTGCCAGGTCCTTCACTTCAGTCACAGCAACTCCATGCAATGCTACAGGCTGAAGGAAGAGTGGCTGGAGGGCTGCACAGTGGAAAGGACCTGGGAGTGCTGGTCAACAGCGGCTGAAGATGTGCCAGCATATGCCCAGGTGGCCAAGAAGGCCAATGGCAACCTTACCCTGTATCAGTGTGGCTAGCAGAACTGGGGCACTGGTGAAGCCACACCTCAAATCTTGTCATGAGATGGGGGCAGTGTCTTCTACCATGCCTGCAGCAAGAGAACTAGAGGAAATAGCCCTAAGGTGAGACAGGTGAGATCCATAATAGATATTAGAAAAAAAAAAGTCAGTAATGAGGGGTTCAAGCATTGAAAGAGGTAGTCCAGGGCCATGGCCAGGTCACCATCCCTGAAGGTATTTTAGCGGCATCTGGATCTGGTGCTGGGTGATATGGTTTAATGATTTAGGGGTTACAGTGGGTGTGCTGGGTGGATGGCTGGACTGAATGATCTTGAAGGTCTCTTCCAACCTTGAGTATGCTGTGGTTCAGTTTTGGGTCCCTCACTACAAGAGAGACAGTAAGGTGCTGAAGAGAAAGCTCATGAAGGGTCTGGAGCACAAGTCTGATGAAGAGCACCTGAAGGAACTGGGGTTGATTAGCCTGGAAAAAAGGAGGCTTGAGGGGGACCTTTTTGCTTCTTACAACTACCTGAAAGGAGTTTGTAACCAGATGGTGGGAGTTAGTGTTTTCTGCTGGGTCTGAAGTGAAAGAAAAAGATTAATTTGCCTCAGGTCTAACCAGGGGAGATTTAGTTTGGATATTAGGAACAATTTCTTCATGGAAAGGGTTGTCAGACATTGGAAAGGCTGCCAAGGGAAGTTGTGTAATCACCATCCCTGGAGGTATTTAGAAGATGGGGAGATGCAACACTTGGGGGCATAGTTAGTGGTGGACTTGGCAGTGATGGGTTAAAGGTTGGACTTCAAATTCTTAAAGGTCTTTTCCAACATATATGATTTTACAATACTATGAAAAAAAACAGAAGAACCAGATGAACCAGAAGAAAGATGTGTGGTCCATGTGAATACATTATTGCATCACTGAGTCACATCACAATAGAACTAAAAGCCAGTGTATTTGTTTGACATGATGGTTTTCTGTTCAAGTGAGCAAGGTCAGTACAGTTGGTTGGGCTAGAGATATCTTCCTCAGCATTGAAAGTACAAAATGCAAAAGATTTCTTCCAATGAACTTCTGTCTTTTGCTATTGATACCAGACTTAGACAAATAGAGGCAGACAATTAAAGAGGGAAGAAAGACAGCAATGAAGAGATGAACAGTCTATCAGAAGTTATTGCTATTAGTCCTTGGTCCATGTCATCAGCTATCTGTCCTGCCTCCTTTATCAGCTTCTTTGGGATACAGGGTACTATATAAGTATGTCACTTTGTGACAAAGTGCTAGTCTCTGTGTTAAAGAGTTGAGACAACTTCTAGAGCACAGTGACTGCCATAAATGACTGACATAAACTACTTTACTTGACATGAAACAGCTGCTTTCCTGCAAATGCAGGCCACTCCCCAGAATTCCCATCAGTAAATGGCAATCATTGATTTGTCATCCATTGGGTGAAGAAAAAACAGTAACACCTCCCATCTGTGGCAGAGAGATGCAACATCACTGTAAGGAGGGCTTGTGAAGGGCAACCAGAATCCCAAATGTGCACGTGTTAAAAGGAGTTCCCTGCACCTTCAGGTGGAGGTATCTACCTCTACCATTGAATTCCTGACTGGTAGAAATAACCAGGAGCTAAACCCCTACATATTTGATATTAACCCTTCTACTTGATTAGTAGTATATGAGCCTTTTAATTGTGATAATAAGACACTGATTTCTTTTTGGAACACAATGACCAGAGCCTAGCACTCTCTGACACAAAGCAACTGATGCCTGTTTGCACTCCCAGGGCCTTGACACAAATCAGCCACAAAGAAATAGGGCCTCAAATTGCAGGAACAATCCTTCATCGATTCTGTAGTCTTGATCACTCTATTTGGATAAAACGAGTCTTCTTTAACGACTCAGGAAATTTTTTCCTTTCTGCTAAAACACTATGAGTTTTTATTTTACAGCTCAATGTAGATAGACATTTATGCATCCTCCTATCATCTTCTCACCTTCTGAGACAGTGATTTAAATGCCAGCCTTACTACTACCCTGAAATATGTGCTCTAGTCTCAATAGTTGTGCTGAAGATGGCATAACTAGTGAATGGAAAACAAAAATGAGGAAAAATCATAACGCCCATGAAGTCTGATAGTGAAAACACTGCTTTAGCAGCCAAGGAAACCTGTGTTCCTCTATACCACCAAATATTTTTATTTTGCACAAATATTCCAACCACCAAGCTACTCAATGAAAGCAGATAATGCAAAAACCAGCATTTATGGTTCTAGAGAGCAGTCAGACCTCTGAGGTGAGAAGAATTTCTAGTCATATTTGGGAATTTGTGTTTAAATGTTGAGATACTTTTAACTCAGGCCAGGCATCAGATGAACAGAGTTTCTGTCAGTGCAGCTTTTAGGCTCAGACACCTAGACAGATAAATGTATACCTAGACCATTTGAAGGACCCAAAGGACAGGAAAGAAAGGTATTTAAAAGGTCTAGAGGTTTGTATGAAACAAAATGTGAGACATTGTATTAGTTTTAAGACCTGAAGAAATCAAAGACCATTGTCTGTGACAAAAAGAGGTAAAGAAAAGGACCAAATAGCAGCAATAAAATGCTTTAATTCGTGCCATGTTGGAAAAGTACAGATTTTCAGAATCCAAACTTTTGCTTCAATCAGTTCCTTGACTTGTCATTTCTTGTTTCCTCCTTCCTTATCTACACCATATAATATGACATGAAGTGAGAATGACAGGGCATTCCTACTGTTTACTGTATAGGATCACAGCAAGTTCTAACTTCCTCTGCATTCAAGACACCTTTTGTAAACCTACCTCTTGAAATCTCATTCAACTCATGTCGCTGAATAGATTTCTCTTTAGAGAGAGAAAAAAAAGATTTATGATATTGTGCCAAAATGTTGAAGAGTAAGATATTAAAGAGCCACTGTTCTTGCAGTTATTAGCTCTCTGATCATGTCTGATATTAAAAAAAAAGTGACTGTATACCGTCAAAATAATAATTTGACACAGAATTGTCATTTTATGTTGTTAATGGCTATAGCAATGATTAAAGATGAGTGACAGGTCATTTGTCATCATGTAGAAATTCATTAAATTTCTTTTTCACTTCATACCCCTGAAAAAGAAATAAGGAAAAAAAATGCTCTCTGAGAAACCACCTAGGAATCCAAATACATATCTAACACAATTTCTCTGTAATTTATTAGCATGAGAAAAGTTTGGATAATTAATGGATAATTCTTAACAGCAAACAAAATCTGAAAAATAAAAAATTCATATTGGGAAATATTATCTACATCAACTTGTCCTAGAATGACGCTATAGAAGTCATTATACAATTAAGTAAAGTGGTTGTGTACAACTGCAATGAATTAACAAAGTAATTGAAGAACTTCACACTGAGAAAAATAGTTTTGTCCACTCTCCTATTTATTTCACACAATATTCAGAATGAAGCATGTGAATAACAAGTAGAACTGTTTGGAAGAGATATATTAGATTGTGTTGTGGTAGGGTACTTCTACTTTAGAAACACACTTCTTATGTTTCTAAAGTAGAAACACTTCTTGTGTTTCTACTTTAGAAACACAAGAAGCGTTTCTAAAAAACAAAAACTTTATGTTTTTGACACAAAATAGGGTTTTAGGTCACAAAACCCACTACCTATTCAGTGTACGTATTCTTTGGCATTAATTTGTGTATCAATTGCTGTGAGATGCAGATCAAGGCCAAATTTTATTTTCACTAACTAGGCAATCACGAGGATTAGCAAAATGGGAGATAGGCTTCAGTAATGTACTACAGCTGTTGGAGACTCTGTTGTCATAGGATTGATGAGGCTGGGAATAATTTGAATCTCTTGACAAAATGATATAGCGGCTGCTACAAGCCTTGACATAATCTTTTTCCCCAGGTCTATTGCTCTGTATTGTCATCCCAGAAGGTTATTCCATAGCCCAATACCTCAAATAAGCTCATATCTACTCTCAGGGAAATTCACATTTATTACTTTTTAAATTTTGATTGCAAAAAAATTACTTGATGCATGTATTTGCTAAATCTAATTTCCATGACTTCTTGAAGTATTCCTTCTAGTTTACTGAAAACGTTGACAAAATTCTGCTTTTGGTTTGTTTCAAATCAAAGCAAAAATCAAAGATAGAGTCCCTAACTTTCATGTGAATTACTAACTTTGGGTTTTGTCTGTTTCTGGTTACTAGACACCTTAACTGCAGTGCTGGGAGAAGTGGGAAGCATCTGATTACAGAAATTAATTTCAGGCAACAATAAACCTTCAAAATCAAAATGAACTTGACATATTTGGATGTTTTGTTCTGTGTAAATCCTATGAATCCTGAGGATAAGTGAAGCACAAAAAGTTTAGTAAAGGCCATAATTTCATATCAAGGTTCCATTGTCATTTCACATGCTTTTTGTGGAGTCTTTCAGAACACCTTTAAGCTGGGAGAGCAGTTCACATAACATGGTTTTCACACCTTCACCACAACCCAGTTTATTAGCATTGTATGTTTTGACATTCACACAGGCAGTCTTTTAAACAAAAAACTAATTATTGCAATTTATTTCTGAATTAAAAAAGTCTTGAGAGTATTGTAGCAAGACTCTCTGTAGGTTTTTTGTTAGCTGAAGAATAATACTCCTTTTCTTAAAAATATATATTGCCAGGTTAATTATTGAGCTACTTCAGCAGACATCATTAAAGCTCCACAGGTTTTGTTCTAGTTCCGCAGTAAATCTGACATAGTTCAGTTTGGGATTTTTTTTTTTTTTTAATATTTCCGTATGACCTGGAGGTATATATTAAATTGCAGCATGTTTCTATATGTCTCAGAGGACATAAGTCTTTCTTTTAGAATTTCTACCAGGTAAGAAACAACAATAATAGAAATAAGATCCTGCAATATACTTCATCATTTTACCTCAGTTAGGATTTCTGTAACCTAATTCAGGCAGTTAAAGACAACATATTGGTAGAAGTGCATCTGGTCTATAATTATCCACAAATATACTTGGTTCTGATTCATCATTCAGTTTTTTTAATGCATTATCTAAAGAAGTATTTTCACACTTTGAAACTTTCAACTTACCAACCTATTTAGAGGATCCTAGGGGCATAATAATAAATGCTTAGATATTCTATAAAATTGATACCTCAAAAAAATCCAGCAATATTACTGCTGGTTTTGAGCAATAAGACACTGAAATCTATAAAGGACTTGGGTATGATGAAAATCGGAGTTTGATCTTGTGCTTTGAACTCACGTGTAAAGTATTGCAGTGCAGCTTGAGACACTAGAAGGTTCAGACTGCTGCTGTGATCTTTCACCAATTTTCTTGGCAGAAGAAAAGTCACTACCCTAGAGAAGAAAGAGAATGATCTTTCTTCATTATAGTGTGCTGTTGTGCAGCAACAGAGTGGTGGTAGGCACAGCTCAGGTCATTCAAAAAAAAAATACCAGAGAGGAAAGGAAAGGAGGCTGCCATGATAGATGGCAAAGACCTGGAAACTGGATGTGTTCAAAAGCATTTCCACAGGTTTTGGATTTTGGGGCGAGGGGGCTTGTGGGGGAAACCCCAACAAATTTTTCACTGACTGTTCTTATCCAGAAATCCATACTTATGAACAAACCAAGAACATCAAGTGAAATGCTTCCTCTGAAACCTAACAGTACAGGTCCAAGCTGACTAAACCCTAAGCAGATCAGCCCTTTTTAGGCTCAAACTAGGTCTTCTCTGAGTTCCTTTGATCACTCAAAACCTTACTTTTTACTCTGTTTTTAAAAAAATATTATTGTATTTCAATGGCACAATGATTAATGATAAAATACTGAGGGATTTACATAAAATACAAGAGATTATTCTATTATATACCTATATGCATGGCAAATATTTTCATGATGACTAGGATAAAAACAATATCAGTAGAATCTGAGACATATGAAAAGGTTATACCTTCTTTTTTTCCCCCCATGGTTTAGTTAATGCATAAGATCAAAAAGCCAAATTAATTTCGACAAATTAACTAGATTGATAATGTTTTTTTTCAGCACATAATGTTAAGAAATTATTCTCTTAGATTGCCATAAGTAGTGAATCATATATATTTTTGGTAGACACTATTCCAGTGTTAATCAAGCTATTTTGTTAGTCATACAAATATAATGACTTTAGAGGAAAATTATTTTCTAGACAAAATTCTTTAATCACTGAAATACACTAATTCAACTGTATTGTTATATGGATTTCACTAAGTCCTAATCACAAAACCATTATGAGGTAAATTTAGATCAGCATTCCTAGCTGTGGAACAGAATAGTGACTGTCCTTCAGAACATTCTCAGCCTTAAGGAAGCATAAAAAAGAAAGTAAAAATCCCTACTGCTCCCATGTTTTTCTTTTATGGAGACAATCTGTAGCTAACAATAGAGTATAAGCTGGTTTTTTTTTTCCCAGAAGACAAATGCCTTTATAAATGCCTGTAATATTGGTTGGTGACAATCTAGGAAAGAGATTAGTCTTTCTGTTGAAGGACATTGTTTTGCCAAGTTTTACAAGAATGGTTTCATGCCTAAGAGGAAACCTCCAATTCCATAAAGTGCAATCACTGGGAGAAGCAGAAGCCATAGGCTACCTTTAAATACTCAACTACCAGTGTATCAATAGATAGTAGGAGAAGGAAGTCTCATGTCTCCTCACTAAAAATGTTGCAAGGATTTGTTCTCTGCTTTTCAAAAAGACAGTGCTGTCTAAACATTAAACAAAATAAATCTAAATTTCATGTATTGCAATCCTTTCATTCTGTGCAAGAATAAAACAGCAGGTAGTCTGGAACTAGAGGTAGCTTGGTTTTTTAGTATTAAAAAACCTTGACGAGGTTCTGTTCAAACACATCTGATGTGAACAGCAATCTGAAATTATAAAGACCAATAACATCAAGTGAAATGCTTCCTCTGAAACCTAATAGTACAGGTCAATAAAGAGGACAATAAATTAGAGGCGGGAAAGATATTGGTGAAATCTGTGATTTGTCCTCAAAACAAAGTAGAGGTACCAGAGGCATTCTGACCTTCAGAAAATTTTGATTTCTCAGTCTCAAATAATGACTGGTAGCTTATGAATTAAAAGATAAGATGGGTAGTAGGTGTGAGGAGAAATGCTTTTTCATAATTATTATTCTTGCTATGTATGCAGTCCATACCTGTGAAGATTAATGTTGCCATTGCTAAGGTGGGAGTATAAATCTTGTATTAAACAGCTCTCCAGGAAAAATAGGTATAAGAGAAATCTATGTTTGTCATAGACATGGCATAGACTCTATTTACAAGAAAAATAATATGCAACAAAATTTTCCGAGCGATCACGTTCCTTATTGGGACAGCCCCAAATTCCTTATCATTCAATTATAGGTTCAGTTTCAGGAAAAGGCAGTGTGCCTACTACTCTCTGTTTCTATTAGACCACACATCATCTGTCTCTGTGCTGAGAAAGGGCTAGTGCTCAAGTTCCAGGCTGTTGCTGTCTGAGTCGTGCGCTTGCTGCACTCCTCGCCTGTGAGTGTCGGAAATGACTTGTAAGAATGGTGCTGTACTCTGCATCCTTGCAACTGACTCCAGCAGGCAGAATGGTCCACATTGCTCCAGGTGTGGCAGTCCCCACTTCCCACACTCCTCCAGCACTATCCTCACCAGGCTTCACACCTTAAAACACCCTGCAACACACTTGCATCATAAGTGAGGACATATACAGATCACCCTACAGGCTATCAAACAACCGTCACTAACTTTGACCAGAAAAAGAAAATTCATAAAAAAATTCCTATGGTTTTAGGGTCACATAAGGATGAGAGTGAAGTTGTAATGCATGTATTAATAGTGAGGGTGTGCTTAGTTCTCTGTGAGGCCGTGCCTCTTTCTCTGTGCTCAGTTTGATTTTTTTTGTCTCTAATGAAGTAGGCAGTGTCTGTCATTGGAACAATCAATAACTAGATCTATATAGTAAAGGCCTTCTGAGTCACGCCAAATGCTTGTTTCTATTTTTTCTGAAATAAAATACTCATAAATGGAAATCTAGGAAAGAATGAAAAATTGAGAAATATCTGTGGCATTTTTGCCTCATGTGCTTTCCAATGTTTTTTGGTACTGGAATCAGAAACTGTACACATGCATTAAATAGGTATCTTTGGACTCCTTTTCCACGAGTTTTCCCCATCTCTCCTTCAGTCCATGTTCTTTTTAGTATTTCCAACATTTTTTGGAGCAGTTCCGCTAGCCTACAGCTACTGAGTGAAGAACTAATTCCCTAAAATTGTTTTGAAGCTGACTCATACTAAATTGATCTATCCCTCCTTTTATTGGACAAGTTTATATTCCCAATGGACTATCAGTCCTTATCCAACCTCTCAAGACACTCTGTTTAAAAGAGGGCTATTGTAATCTATTTTTTTCTTCATTCTTTCCCAAGTTTTACAGTCATTAAGTTCATTAGTTCATTATTCTATACAAAGAAGCAGTGCAGTTTGATCCATTTGTTAATCCTTGTTCTCCTTTCCTGAATCTTTTTTAGTTTTCATCAATTCTATTTAAAAGGGAGGAGAAAGGGCTGATTCCAGAGAATTCTACAATGATATGATGTGCCCTTTTTTATTCTTCACTTCTTTTTAAAATGATTCTTACCTTTGATTTGCCTGTCTTACCAATATTGAGCTGACATTTTCATAGAACCTTTTATGATGACCCAAGATTTTGTTCCTGAGTGATAATGACCAATTGAGGGCCCACTGTGCTGTGTGCGTAGACCTGCTCATTCCCCTATACATAGCTTGACATTTATCTATACTGAATTTCATCTGCCTTTTTATTGGCTACTAGTTCATCTACCTTAGGTCCTCCTGCAATTCTTCATGGTCTGCCTTCATCTTTACTGCCTTGAATAACTTGTTATCAGCAGTAAACTTTACCACTTCACTAATGGCTTTCAGTTCCAGGTCATGTATTAATATATCTCACTGCACAAGTCCCAGCACAGACCTGTGTGGAATTCACCACTGGTAACTGCAGAAAGTATTCATTCCTACCCTGTTTTCCATCATTTAACCAAATGATGAAATTAAGGGAAGGACTTTATCTCTTATGCTGTAACTGATTAAATTCTTTAAAGCTTTGGATAACAAATTAAACCAGAAACTTAGTGGGACTCCAGGTGGGATACATCAGGCAGAATACCCTTACCCACATGCTGAACTTTCAAATATCTATAGTATGTTTGTGACACAGGATTTCCCTTCAAGAATCTGCACTGTGTCTTCCCCATTGTATAGTCAGATATATGTTTGTGATTATTAATTTGTGCATTATTACAGGCTATATTAATTTGCCTATTTGAGATATCAGGTTTATGTACCTTGAATTTCTTCGAATCTCACCTGGGATCAACTTAAAAAGTACCTTCATATCTCCCAAGTACTTCAAATACCAGGAGAATTTTAAGTAAATCTTGGGTGCATATAATTTGATCCTGCCAAATAGTCAGTGTTATTTTGATCATTTTTGCTAATTTTATTCCGTTGAATGATGTTTAGCAGATTGTTGTCTCTCCACCAAGTTTCTGGTATGTTTGCTGTTTCGTTATGCATATTCCTTCATTTGACAACTTGATATTATTTCTCTTGAGGTTTGGTTCTCTTCCCAGCATCCAGTTTAAATCACTAGAACACAAACACTCTGTGTTTGACTAATTCCATTCTGTGTTCTAGCCTTAATAGAGACTAAAAAATATTTCCATAACATCATCTGTAATAGATATGTAATCTCCTCCACTGTGCTGTTCTGGACTTGTCAGCTTACTCTTATTCTTTCATTTAAAAGTTCACTCTCAATTTCCTTGATATTAAATGGTAGCAGCTTGAGCCACTTGTCATTCAGAGGAAGTACATCTCTTCTGCATGACCATCCATTATGCTAGAAGCTTCTGATGCCTCTTAATCCTTCCTACTGGCTTCTCAGCCCAGCATTAAAAGTTTGCCTCTCTTTCTCCAACTCCAGCACCCCTGAAATTGCAGAGAGCATTACAAAGAACACTACTTTAGGGATTTTGGTACTCTTAAAACATTCTTAAAACTCTCAAATCTACTCCATCTCACTCTTTCACTCTGCTATTTTTATTCCCATGCTCACCAGCTACAGACCCCCTCTGTTGTTTCCTAGGAGTTGGTAGAGACATAGAGACATTCATAAGGTCTGACACATTTGTGCATTTGGCAAGCAAGTCACCATGAAATTCTCTCTGCAGTCGCAAGCCCAGCTTGCTATTTTTCTGGTAGCAATTGCCCACCACTGCAATCTGCCTCTTGCTTCCAGCAGAGCCTCTGCTTAAAGAGGCATTTCCTTGGCAGAGGATGTCAGATGAGCAACTTCCAGCAAGGCAGACTGGGATCTTTTAGCCTTCACCCACCTGATGCCTCCCACCTTCCCACCAGCCCCCAGCTGGGGCCTCTTTGGTCTCAGTCCCTCTATGCCAATCCAAAGTGCAAATATGATCCTCTCTGTGCATCTGTGCTGTTTCTCAACAGTACTGGGTTTGCTGCCCTAAAGAAGAGATGATTAAGTACTTGTAAAAAGCTCTTGGAGAATCTCTCCAGATGCTGAGATAATTCAGATCACTTGCTCTAGCCTCAAAAAGTTTTGGGGATTTTAATGTTAGAGTTGCAACCTACCTACAGTATACACATCTGCTACTTGTCCTGAGAATATATACAGCCATATGATACAGTAAAATGATCCGTCCTCTCCAGCTTCATGCTGGAGAACACCACATCTATTTCTCTCTGAAAAGGTGAAGTTAATTAATAGAAATTAATTCCTAAGTAAGTGTTCAAGTCTGATTTAACAACTTAAAAAAAAAATCTAACTTTTAATTTCCCCCTCTGTTTATAGATGTTCTTGACAGTTTCATCCTAACTATAACTATTTTTCAATAGAAAATCTTCACATAATAGACTAAACCAAAAATAAGTTATTGACCTCTACACCAGCACAGACATTATAGAGTTCTCCCAAGTATTTTCCCAGAAATCTTGATCATTTTTTGTAAGATGTAATAAACTTTTAAACTTTTATTAATACAGCCATATTTTGGTCAAATTCGAATTAAAGTCTCCAATACAATGGAAAATAGAGAATTTAAATTTTAAATTGAATGTAGATAGTCAGTTTACCATGTTTCATGAAACACACAGTATCTAAACTGTATCTTCTCTGCCTCGCATACCCATACTTCTGTTCAGTGTTAAAGATATTGAGATTAAAAGCAAAAGCGTATTCATCTACTGCCAAAAATGAAGCTGCAGTTACATGAAGCCAGACAACACACTTTTCAGACCTGATAAGAAAACAAATGAGACCCTGTTATTTTCACACAATGCCAAATGCTGCTTGCAATATGTTCATATTTTATTTCCTTACTGTTTTGTTTTCAGTAATATTTAATATTTATTTTTATCTCGATTCATGTACTGTGCGATTTATTACTTCAGTCACTGAATAAAGAAAATATTTGAAACAGCATTTCTCTGCTGGCACCCTAGATGTATCACTTGCTTCCTGTAAATATTAATTTTTTCATATTTTGAATATTTTTACAAGCATAGTGACAACAAGTCTTTTCAAAATGGCTTTCATTGAGATGGATTAATTTTCCTTCCTGTAGTCCTGTATGATTTGTTGGTGAAGAACTGTGGAAAACTCATATAAAGCTTAGCATATAAATTAGAATTGTAGCTATTAAGATTTTAGTTTATTATAGATGTTTTTCCATTCTTTTTGTAAATCGTAAATAGTTTCAATGAATATTAATTAAAAAAAAGTTTCACATTATTTACTGTAAACAGTTACATCAAACAAAGAGAAAAATTACATTGCATATCATCAGGGTTTAAATACTGATTAGAATGCTGAAAATTTTCAGGGACAATACTTTTTTTCTCAGATGCTGTGCACAGAGAACTAAACATATTTATATATTTTCTCTCCATCGTAAGATGATTTTCCCTAAAAGATGATTATATCACCTATATCGCCTTTTTAGTTGAGCATTTGAAATGAAGAACTGCATTGTAAAATAGTACGCTTCCCATTTTACAGATTGGGAATGAGGCATTAGGAAGAAAAACAATTTTCAGATCAATGAAAAGGAAGTGATTTGAAGGTAAATTTAAGTACAGTGATATAATCACAGTTCTCTCCTATGGGAAGTACATCTACTTTCTATTGGTAAGTATAGTAAAAAATAAGTATAATATCCAGTTTCTGTCAAACTAAAGCAGCACAACTTTACATGTGAAGTACTGAAATCTTGTTCATTTGTTTTGCTGTAAACTTGTGTGGAAATGAGGGGTTATATCTAGAGTTTCCGTAATTGTTATGAATATATTTTTTTAACAATTCTGTTAATCCCTTTCCAGTAGTTCAAGGACCAGTACTTATTACATGAGAATATAACAAAAGCTGGAATAGTTGTTATGCCCTTCTCATTACTATTCTTGCTTGGTAAAAGAACATCAGCATTACAATGGAAAAAAAGTGAAAAGTAGTCTGTAGGAGAGGAATAGACACAATAATTATCACCCAGAAAAAGGGAAAAATGCTACAGACAGCAAAGTGATAAGCTTTTAAGCTTGGGCAGTTTCTGTTCTTGCCCAATAATACACAGTTTATTTGTCTGTATGCTTCCTGAATATTGAGGTGTCATGCCTTTGTCACCAGTCAGCTGTAAACAAAGCCCACTTTTGCCACTTGATAACACACAGCCTTTGTTACTGTTAAGGATCTCAGGTGTGCTTGCTCATCCAGAAGTCTTTACTCAGAACAAAAGGAACAGATGGTTCTGATGTCTTGCTGTGGTCACCTCCTCTTCACATTTCTTTGTCTGACATGCAGACATCACTCCGTTGTTTGTGTTGTTCCTTTGTTTTCTAAAATAGCCCTAAAGCAGTACATTCATGAGCGTTTCAGCTGCAAAATGAGTTTTTCTTCTGTATGATCATCTACTCCAAGATAGGAGATCTAAAGTCAGTCTCAAGTATTAGGAGTTATCTGAGTTTGTATTTTGTGTCTTTTTAAAGTGTGAACACACTTCGTGATCTCCCCCTTTTATGTTGGCATCTTGGCATAGCTGATGGCAGACACCATTTCAAGATGAGAGCCCAGCATGTCTACAGGGAAACGTAATGAGAAGGGCTGCCTGATGGAGCACCATCTATGCTAGCTTGATTGCTCTTGAAAAGCAGAGAAAGATGGTGATTGATTATGAAAATACAGATGAATATGGTATAAAACCAGTCATCTCAGCAGGGACAGAGGAAAAAAGGAGGCCTGTGGCAACCTGAGAAAATCACCAATTTCCTCATGCACCACTAGGAGTCCTTGCTGAGGAGACATAAGCCTAGGCAGATTTGCATTGCAAAAGTTTATATGCTCCTGTTATTGCAGTCTGCCATTTTTTCCTAATAAATCTTACATTAAGCTGAAATTGTGGATTGTTTATAATATAGTCTTCTACAACTCATCAAAAATCATATCAACATATTGACAATGTTTCTTACCTTCTTTTCAGAGAAGGGTGAGAAAAGAAATTTAGTCTGCTACTTGCTTCTCCCACCTCTCTCATCCTCAAGAGAGCCTTTGGTTTAGCTGAGTTAAAAGATGCTCAAGTTGTATCTGACCCATCCCATGCATGACTGCATTATGCATGACATATACAGATTTTTGACAAATACATGACCATTTCTGGACTAAGCTAATTATGAAGCTTTTCTGAAACATAACATACAAATCCTCATTGGAATACAAATTTTTAGAAATTTCCGTTTCATTAAATCATCTGTCAAATCACAGATTCTTTTAGGAGAAATGAAGAAATAGCAGTCAAGAAGGAGGAAATATTAAGAGAGAATTTCTATGATAATTTTAAATAAAGAAATATCCAACGTTGAATTCTTAAAAAATCTTAGGCTTCCTTTTTCTCCTGCATATCTGACCCCTTTTTTTGAAGATTTTTCTTAGAGCAGCCTTTTCTTCCTCTCACTCAATAACACCCTAATCTGGTTTCGTGTATTTAAATGAATGTGTTTCCAATAAATTGAGATGGAATTTCTTAGAGAACACTGGAGGTAAGAGATTCTAACCCTTTCCTCCCCTTTTTTCTTTTTTCTTTTCTTTTCTGTTTTGTTTTTTTTTTTTTTAGGATAGTATGATGTTCAGTTATGAACGAAGTTTCACTTTTTTTCTCATATAACTGAAATGATTCACACTTCAATGCAATGTGTGAAGCTGGAATATTTTTTCAATTAATTTCACATGCAATGCAAGAGGTTTTATGTTCTTTCAAAACCTACAGTTGGATTCTTTTCATCAGGAAAACTTCAAAGAATTTGGACCCTATATATATGTTCTTCAAAATTTTATGAGTTCAACAAAGACCAACTTCACTTTAAGAGTACGTAAATTGGGAAGACACAGGGTTGGGCCAGTTCATGTGAAAGTTCTTTATTTTAATTAATAATTGAGGATAGAAATATTTGAGGTTATGTGTCAATACCTCACTTTGTTTGCTTTAATGTTTTGGTATTGCCTATAATCAGCTTCTACAAAACAATACCAAATACTGACATGTCTACTTCTACCACTTCATGATTCTTTTCATGCAGTGATACTAAACTTAGTGATTTTAAAATTTAACTTTCACTCTTGATAATTTGAATGCTATAAAACATACAAAACATACAAAACACTAAATATGGCTCAAGTTATATTAGTTTCCAATGTACAAACTGTCTCAAAAGCCCTGACCAGCCTTTCATGGGAGCCTTCATTCATACCTTTTGCCTGTGGGCTCAGGACCTCCATTTAAACTTGGATCTGGGCTCCCACTTTTGGCCTGACTTCTGCTGTGATTGTATCATCTCCAGTCCTATTTCTGGCCCTGCCTTCCTAGTGAAACGTGGTGAACTTGCTGTTCTCTGACATGTATCTATTATGAGCTAGTTGGTGTTTGAATATAGCACTTTTGGATTTGAGCAAGAGATTGGCAATCAGGTGCTTCTCTGGTCAGGTCATGTAACAACCTTAAATGAGCATCTTTTGCACAGGGCTATGGATGACATACTGTCAAACTGAACCATTTTCTAAAGAAAAAAATACCTTCTTAATAATTATCAATAATGTGTTTTGCTTTCCCAATCAAACAAGGAAACTATATTTGTCACTTTGTCAATTGGATACCAGCATTTGACTTCCATTAGGTCTTTGCAATATCTGAAACGACCTTAGGTAACCATTCATTCTGATTTCTGTCTCAAGAATTTGTTTACAGGTGAATGCACTTCAGTCATATCAGCAACAAAATTTTTCACATTCTTTTTGACAAAATTCAATGGAATGATTGACAGCAAAGGAGGCCATCAGTCAATAAAGGTGGAAGGCAGCATAAATGATGCATTACACTACTTTCCAACCTGTGAGCAAAGTCACACAGGGCACTAGGAAATGGAAACAGTGCTGAATGAAAAATAAGATATTGTGCATATGTGCAGAGTAATTTCAGCTCATGAATTTGTAAAGGTATTAAGTTGTTATATAAATAAGAGAGGAGAATAGTTCTGGTATTCTCTCATTAACTCTTCAGGAACTGTAAATCATAGTCACTAAGATTTTAAGTTAGATTCAAATTAACTCCCAGCAGCAATTGAAACTCTTTGCTTGGGTGGAGTCTCACAGTAGGATCTTAAATACATTCCATTTTAAAAAACTCCAAACACCAAAACCAGATAAATAATATCTTTTCTCACAAAGAGATGCATGGACAGAAACTATGCCTGCAAACTGACCCGTAGAACAGAGCCAAGAAGTGTGTTATCTATGACTAATAGTGAAATGCACACCTATGCAGTGCTCACAAGGCAGATTCACAGGTTTGAGCAGGCATTAATAAGCTTTTGGACATGAAGACTTCTCTAACTCCCATATAATTCTTTATATCCCTCAATTTCATGTATACACCAAGTTGTGTAATGCAGTGAACATGCTGGAGGGAAGGGAATGCCATTCAGAGGGATCTTGACAGGCTTGAGACATGGGCTTGGGTGATCCTTATGGGGTTCAACAAGGCCAAATGCAAGATTCAGCATCATTCCAGGTCAAGCAGGAATACAGACTGGGCAGAAAATGGACTGAGAGCAGCCCTGAGGAGAAGGACTTTGGGTTTCTGGTGGACAAAAAGCTGAACATCACTTGGCAATGTGCCCTTGCAGACTTCTGTGTCCTGCACTGCATCAGAAGCAGCCAGGCCAGCAGGGTAATGAAGAGAATTCTTCCTTTCCACTCTGTTCTTGTGAGACTTTACCTGGAGTGCAACATCCACCTCTGGGGTCCCCAGCACAAGAAAGACATGGATGTGTTGGAGTGAGTCCAGAGGAGGGCCACAAAAATGGTCAGGGAGCTGAAGCACCTCTCCTGTGAGGAAAGGCTGTTCAGACTGGAGAAGAGAAGGTTTCAGGAGACCTCATAACATCCTTCCAGGACCCAAAGGGGGCCTACAAGAGAGCTGAAGAGGGATTTTTCACAAGGGCATGTAGTAATAGGATTTAATGGCTTTAACCTGAATAAAGGTAGGTTTAGATTAGATACTAGAAAGAAATTCTTCACTGTGGTGGTGGTGAGTTACTGGGAGAGGTTGCCTAGAGAAGCTGTTGACACACGACCTCTGGAAGTGTTCAGGGATGAGCTGGATGGTGCTTTGAGCAACGTCATCTAGAGGAAAGTGTCCCTAGGGCAGTTGGAACCAGGTGAGCCTTAAAATACCTCCCAGCCCATACCATTCCATGAGTTTATGGAACAAGATTCTTATTTTGACTTATCAGACATATACTTAGAAAGAGATGTTAAGAAGGAAAATGAGATATTGAATTTTTTAAACAGAAATGTAGTCACCATATTTCTACATATTTCTCATGTAACAGTGTCATTTGCTAGCTTTAGATTTGAGTAAATCAGATTTATTACACTATACTGGGAGGACGAGTGATCTCAGACACATAATTAAAATGCTTTCCTAATGTGTCTGCATTTAGAAAATGTTCCCTTTGAGAGCATGTGGAATTCCTTGCCAGATGAGATCAGACTTAAAATATGATTAGGTGAATTTAAGTACAATACCATTTCATTTTGGTAAACATGAAAACAAATTAAAATGATGCTTTCTGAATAATACTATTTAAAAATTGCACTCATGTTTTCAACAGTTTTAAGAAAAACTATTTTTTTTCAAATATATGAATAGAGAAAAGTTGTTTATTTACAAATTACTCTATGTCTGCATTTTTCTCAGAATGTCAGAATCAGCCTTGTTTGAAGGTGGTTGGTGATGTGGGACTGATATATTTTTTCCAGAAAACAAAATGTTTCCTCAAAAACTCTCAGACGGATTTTGAAATACGTTCCTGAGCTGTAAGTTAAGGTACAAAAGAGCAATTCTAAGTATTATTCTATATTACTAAAGACTTAACGCTACTGGGTAGATGTAAAATATCCATAAGAGAATTTAGTTTTAAATGAAGTATTTTCCTTGAGGAATGTTCCTAGTATGTTCCTAGAGGAACATTTTTTAAGCTATTAATTACTACTTCAGGTATTCCAAATATAACTGAATTTACAGAAGAGATAAATTCTAAAATGAATTTTTACTTAAGAGATGTATTATTTCCCGTTAATTTTTAAAAATGCAATTTCAGTGACAATTAAATCCTGAAAGTACTTTGAATCATGAAAGAGATTTTTAGCATGTATTTTTTATTTTATCATTTACAGATAAATGCAAGTGTAAGTTGCATGAAGGTTTGTATGGTTTTAGTGATCCACCTGAAAACTCTCCCTGGCTTCTTTCTTTTCTGGTAGTTGCTCCTTAGACCAACAAGCCTGTCAGATTCACTATTGCAATAACAGCACCAGAGCTGCTGCAACACAAGGGCTGCATCTCATGAGATCATCAAGGTTTTAGAATGGCTTCAACTAGTCATGAAACTCTATATTTGAAAAAAGGATAATCATTGCCATAATGCAAAGATCAGTAATTGCAAACTACCAAAAGTCGTTACCAAAACCACTGGTAGGCAGGACTGGGGAGTTATTACTAGAAAGGAATGGGAATCAGCTGGCAGAGATGAGGAAGAAGCAGCAGTTTTCAACAACTGCTAAAAGGTGCACCAATGAGCAACCCTCACCCAAGCCAGCTCAGGCCTCCCTGAGAACAAGTCATCTAGCAATCTGACCCCTTTTTTTCCTTTTTTAAAAGCCCTGGTGCAAAAAAAGGAGATGTTCTTATTTAAATACCCTTAAGGAGAAAGAATGTAACATCTGAGAATAAAATAGATATATCATTTCAGAAGTGAAGCAACTAGAAAAACCTGTTAGATTATGTGTGTAGTATTTCTGAAGAGAATGGAAAAAAGCTTATGCAAAAATTCGTGATATTGTTTAGACTGTATACTTTTATTTTTTGCTTTCCTAAGTTAAATGTTTTTATTTGTCTTAAGTACACTTTTTCCAAAAAACCCCAACAGGTTAAGTCATATAAAACATAACAAATTTGCATCTCAATTAAAGTGAAATTGCAGAGTTTTTCTAAAATCTTTGTTATTTCACTATTCTCTGTAATGTTCAAACATCTTCAAACGCTACACTGAAGAGTATATTGCTTAATATGAGTTGCAATCTGAAAACTGCTCATAAAGTTGGAATTTGTTTTACTACTTCATTTTACTACTTTCATTTTTTCTTTTATTTTGTTTAATATAAGTTTGTATTTATGAAGGTAGGAAATGGACTGGAAACTAGTAACTTCTCTGATAATTGTTAGTTCTTCTCAAAATCTGTTTCCTAATACATAAAAATGAAAATACTTTTGCAGACAGGGGTTCTAGTAGTAATGAGTTAACAAATGAGCAATGAGTAAAGCTCTGAACGAATCAGTAATACTGTGTGTGCTAATGACCTGGCACTGCCTCACCAGGAACTCCACAAAAATTTAACAATACATTTATACACACACACATATGTGTATATGTACACCTATGTATGTGTATTTATTTTTAATGTATGTAATTCTCTAAACCAAGAGAAAAGTTGGAAGTTATATCCAGATTCTTCCTTCCTACCACAAATTAAGAATTTGGGAACTAAAATTACCTGCTTGTAAATACTTTAACTTTCTTATGCCTAATCAATGGCTTTTTAGGAACCAGTTTGTGAATTATTGCTGAAGAGAATTTAAGTTAATTCTTACTATCTGACAAAGAAGGAGATTCGCTGTCAAAAAAAAGTTTACAACAGTTGAACTCAAACCCTTGTGGTTGGAGTTTGATGCATCGAATTTCATTCCCACTCTCTGGTCTTTTAAGAATGCAGAATTATATTGAGATAAGCTTGAAAACCTGGAGAAAGCAAGTGCCTAATCACCGTATTACAGGATGACTTTCTTTTTCTTTCTTTGACTTAAAATCCAAATACTCATGAAAGTTACAGCAGCTTTACCAAAAAAAAAAAAAAAAATAATGCACTTCCTTCAAGACTATCTCCAGGAGTCTAAACAGTATATACTGAAGTGTGCTCAGACAGGGAGATAAAAATAGAGTTTGGGTTTCCTGTAGTTCTTCAGTAGCAGCCTTAGTTACCAGAGTGCTTGTTAAAATAGCAATGAAATCAATTGTCTATCCTTACTTACTTCCAGAGTTCTCTGAAATTTGCTTCCTCTTGTACTTAAAAGTTCCTCAAATTGGCAGTAAAGTTTTACCTCAGGATGAATATAAACTCTAGTCCCTGTGAAAATACTTTTGATGCTTCTTATTTGCACAAGGTTATGCCCATTTTGTGTTAGACACCAAAAGGAGTAGGCAGGACAGCAGGGGAAAGCTATCTGTGTAACCCTAGGTAACAGAGCAAAAGCAAGAAATGGCACTGAATATGCCCATAACTGTTATGTCAATGAGGAAATACACCAATATCTCATCACTGGACAATTGAGTACAATTCATGGGTGTTGAGTTTATATGATATGAGTTGAAGCCTCCACTTAAATTCCTAGTCCCAGACATTCTCTGCTTGAAATAGAAGCCACTGATGAAAATTTGCTGAGTCAGAATCTATCTTTTGGACCAATCTGCAGACAAAACCATTTATTACCATCACTCAGGATGAAGACATACATGGATTGAATTGTTTCTTGATGTTAACCTTCACCCGTTGGACATCAAATATTTCCAAAGACTAATCAGACACATTTCACAGTAAGTCCGTTATCAATTTTTCAGTATCACAAATATGAAGTCAGTTTCACCTCTTCAGTAAGAATGTTCTCTTTGTGCATGCAAAACACACATGTAACAACCCTATAAATGGGTTTTGGGACCTACAAGATGCCATTGTCACCCTTGTTTCCACTCAAGCAATTTTCTTGAGTCCGCTCTGCTGTCCATTAATATGAATTGTACTGGGTCATATTCCATGTCAGATCATCCAGAAGTTAACTGTTTAAGAAGATACTCCAGTTCATTCACTCCAAACTTCGGAAACATTACAATTTATTGCTTAACTTTATTTTCCAAATCAGAAACAAAAGAAAGGCCAAGAGAAGTATGGCTTATTTCATAAATATATACAAGAATGTATGTGACATAATATATTAATACTTCTTTTGAAAATTGTTTATGTCTTATTCCATCTTAGTAAGTCCTGCAGTCACTCCTGGATAAAGATGCATTTTCATTAAGAAAGTTTAATTGATTTCTTTATAATTTGTCCAACAACAACCACAAAAAAGTGCTTTAGAGTTACAGGTTCATGTGTTATACCAGGAACAGGTTTACCACAGAATTGTAACAGATGCATGAGCTCCTGTCAAGACTTCTCTTGTTGGAAGAATCTTCACCTGGACCAGATGAACAGTCTATTAATCCTTGATTTACAATGACTTGATGGAGGGTTCTTAATCCTCAGATTTATTTTTTGTAAAACACAGTTTCTGTTTATTGGACTATCCCATTTACGTACCTCCTTGTCTAAATTTTTTTAACAGGTCTTCAAATCCTATTTTATTTATTCCTTCATCAACATTATCACTAGGTTTGCATCAGATATGCCAAGATTTTGTTTTTTTTCCCCTAGATGTTAAATTGATTAACTTCTCAAATGCAGTTTTACCATAAATGCTTTTAACAATAGAGGATCATTCACTTAGTTAAGATTTTTTTTACCAATCTCCACTGAAAAGTATAATTTTATGATTTAATTAGTTTAAATTTCTGGGATAATGCTTGAGATGATGTCAAGATATCAAACCTCAGATAAGTACTCCCTCCATGTTATGAGTCTTCTCTGCATTTATAAAATAGACATTTGTTTTGCAAGACTAAGATAGAACATTATGCTAAACTGTAAAGCAGTCACTTATTTCCTGTGAATATACCCAAAATGTACATGAGAACAATTTTAAGCATTGTATCCATGAAACTAAACTTTTTTATCATCCTAATACTTTGTTCATCACAAGAACTTTTCATTCTTTCGTTCTGTGATTTCTTTTTTGCATAAACATATATCAAACTTCTGCTTTTAAATTGGCCATCAATGGTTAGGCATTTATATTTTGTTTATTTATAAAAACTCTGCATATTTATTGCTTACTTTATTGCTTGAAAGATAAAGTATTAGAGATACATTTAGAGTCTATGTGTTTGTCACTACTAAACCAGTTCTTCCCTATTAACTTAAAGAGTGCTGTTTAATTAAAAAAGGAATAGTAAGTTTGAAAGCAGAAAGAAGACAAGTGTGTTGGTAACTTCAGAAGAGTGAATGAAACCAAAATTCAGACCTTACCCTGCCCTTTCAGAGAAAGTGGAATAAATATTTCATGGAAAGCTTTGCACCACTTAAAATAATAATTGTCAGCCTAAAACAAGGAAAATGGTTTCCAGGCTTCCATACTGATGAAGTAAAACATGACTTTATGTTAGGTATATAGTAGTCAACTTCATTAATTTTTAAAGAGTAGGTAAATGCATTCAACATTATCACTGCAGAGGTTAATGCTAAAATATACCATTGTTCCCCACAAGAACACTGCCCAGTAGTTAACTTTTTTTTTCATCTAATGCATATAAATGTTAATGTGCTGATACTTGTCCATTGCAAGCTGTCCCTATGGTAAGAGGGCAAAACAGATCACTTTAGTTAACTACAGAGTAAAACATAGAACTCTGGTGGTCTCAGTAGCCACTCTCTCTTAGTTTGATGGCCGAGTTTCTCCTATCTATGCTCTCCTGCATGTGTAATCAACACAGATATGTACAAAATGAGCATTCTTCTCAAAAATTATGCCAAAAAAGCCAAAGCTGCTGCTTGATGAACTGGTGCTGTTGGAGAGCTGCAAGGCTATGATTGTGCAGACCATCATCTAAAACTTAGCGAAGTATAGTAGCAACAGAATGGGTTTCAGGCTGAGCTTGAGCAGCTAAGAAGACTTAAAACAGCTGTGGAGTGACAAGAAGACTTAAAGACAACTGTGGAGTGACAAGAAGTCTCATTATTACTGGCGATGTCTGGAGAAGGCAAGAGGAAAATGTCTTTTGCCAAGGACCCTGGAGCTGATGTTCCCAAAGATGGTAGAGTTCTTTAGAGGAGTCAAACTTGGTAAAAGGCTTCCTCTGTTGCTTGAGCATGGATCTCCAGAAGCCAAGTTTTCATTTTTGCTTTCATTTGTGAGGATTTGAGGCAGAGGAAGCTGTTAAACTTTGCAGGCATTTGACCCTCTCTAAGCAACTATGAACCACAGGAACATGAATTGAAAAATGAAGAGTGACCTTGGTGGTGACATGAGATTGAAGTGAGTGTTCAGAGAACGCACTGAAATCCAAACAGGCACAGAACAAAAAATCCCTATGCAGCGAGAATAATCAGCAGTGTGCTCTGACTCAGCAGGCTGCTTGGGCAGTACTGAAATGGAAATGGGTGTGCTGCTTCTTTATAGTATAAGCACTGAGCAGCAGAAGGCAGGGATTATAGCATAAGGGGAAAATTTACTGCCTCATACAATAGGACCCAAGCATGTAGGCTATTCACTTTCAAAAATATTTTATTATTATATCTAATGAAAGATTGGATCTTGCAAACTGCTGGAACCAGAGACAACAGGTGCCATGCCAAAATATAAGCTGCCAAGGACTTTTGCTACACATCTACAAGGTTAGAAATAAAGATGAGGCACTATGGTAAATGGTGGAAAACCCTATCAGCTGAATTTAATTTCTACTGAGATAAATTTGTTTCAATGATAATCTAAGGTCTTCATTGCCTTCGAAAATAAGTATCCATCTTCCTATTAACTCCCAAACACAGTTGATCAGATTTTTGGAAACCTTCTCAGTAACGTACACAGAAAATGCACAATACTTGTGAAAGAACTAATCCATATAACACTAAATAATAATCATGTAGGAAGTCTGGTTCCTTGCCTGTGGGTATTCAACATCTGAATTGATGTAAACAGACAAGGGAAAAAGAAATGGTGCTCCAGAGAAGCAAACTGGAGCAATTACATTCAAGGTGCATAGACTACAAGGAATTCACCTAGAAATATGACATAAACATCATACTGATAAAATTCCAGGAATACCAACAAAACAGGCCCGAAGCAGTGTGTCCATCTCATTTGTACATCCTGATGAAATCATACAGTGATTCACATAGTGATTAGAGGATTTGAACCTACGTATTTAAATCTTTTTTAGTATTTCAGGAATGAGAACATTGAATTATGCATCCAACTGTATCTTACTGTACTAGACAATGATTATATAGTCTCAAAATGCTTTTTAAAGACAAAAGTGAACAGCTAGATTTGCAATGTGTGCGCAAGGATGAAATTCACCCTTAGGAAAAGAGCCATCCCAAAAAGTTAAAATTATATTTTGTTTAAGACTGAATGTTTATGCAGTTTATGGGAGTTTTTTTTCACTGGACAATTGCCTGGACAAGTTAAAATTTACTCTAACATATGTTCAGGGGTGTAATTTTTTTGATTTTGCCCATGTTTTTCCTATACACTTTTCCTCCTCTTTTTCTTACAAAATTGTCCTGTATTAAAGTAATGATTTAGAGCACCATTCAGAACAGGCCATAATGTCCATTGCTACATATCAAAGTGGTGGCATCTTAATTCCCTGACAGCACAATGAATTTAACCATCCCTTTTGAGTGCTATGAAGGTTTCTTCTTTAGAGTTCTAAAGTGTCCTGACATTCCACATTCAGGACACCATACAAAAGAATTAAATACAATCTCAAACACAGAATTACAAATAGAGTAAACAAAGCCCCTTCAGTTAAGTAAGTTGACTTGGGTAGGAGAAATATACTTTCATGTAACATATTAGGTAGGAAAAAAAACAACCAAATCAAACATTCCTGCATAGCAGAAAAAACTCCAAGCCTATTTTAAAAGGAATTAAGAACAGGATATGATTAAAAGAGGAATATCTCTTCAAAGATCAGGACTGACTGCACAATAAAGTCTTCTGAAGGAGAAAAAAAAACAGAAAAAAATTCAAGAAAAGAAGAAAATCAAACCCAGGAAGTACTTATACTTAGTGCCTTAAGAAAAATGTAACCAGTGAAGAACACTGAGTAATTCTAGAGGTGTAAAGTAATAGAAAAGGTCCAAAAAAGGCCATCTAGACCTATTTAATCATTGGAGGTGTTTCTTTTCCAATGTGACTTTTTAGTTGTAAATGACAAGACAGGCTCTTATGCTATTTTTAGCATCAGACTCTTCCTACAAGCCAGTGTTTGGCATTCCCAGCATTGTCACTGAATAGCAAGCCAATTAATGAAAAAAATTAGCAAGTAGATGTAGAAATCAATATTTTACTAGAAATATGACACTGACCTTCAACGTGGGGGATCACAGTCATGGAAAATATAAATTAAGTATACAGCAGTGCACATTTATCTATAAAATTTGAAGTGGTTATCTTTGTGTACTGGAAATAAAAAGATGACATCTTGCTTTATGTACAAGGAAATAAATGCATTTTAATGTCATCAAGGGCTTTTACAACTATTCTGCTTTTATTTAATGCCCATCACCCTCAAAGTTCAGGCTTGCTCAAGTGGGGCACTAGAGCATCATGTGAATGGCAAAAGCCATAGGCTCTAATTTTTTTATTCAAAAAGCAGAGAAAGGCAAAGTTTCTGCTCATGTATACTCTTAAAAACAACTTGAGAGTAGAGTACCGTATAGGTGCTTCAAGAATGACTTAAGCATTAAACTAAACTGTTCCACTACAGAAAAAATGCACCTCTGCCTGCAGATCCATTGTGCCACACAAGGGAAGAACTAAGCGACAATTTTTTTATTAAAGCGCAAAATGCTGCCTAAAACCAAGAACTCAAAAAGTTTTGTATTTTAGAAGAACTTGCAAAGTAGGACTCTTGTTAAAAGTATGATAGTAAGTCAAAAAAGTGCAAAATTATTTGTGTTGTTTCTTAATTAACTGTGAATGACTTACTCTGGAGCATGTTGCCATTTCAGTAGTGCTAAATACAAGTTTCATTTAGGCATGTCACTTACTGTATTGCCTTTAAAGGATTTAATCAATTTGTGTTAGATCTGTGTGGGGAAATGAGCAAATTCATTTGCCATTGTTATGAGTATAAAATTCAGTCATGTTTCACTGACATCACACAGATTCATCAGTTCATTCAAAGCAGCTAAATCTATCAACAACTGTTTTTGTTGTAAGCAGGGGGTTGGGGTTTTTCTCTTCTTTTAAAGTTATTTCCTATGTATTTTAAAGAAATCTCTAGAAGTGGAGCACGGATTACACTTTTGATAAGTTTCACTTTCTTTTCCTAGGTCTGGTTAGAGGTAGAGAACTCCTTCCTACTTTTCACATCTGGTCCTATTAGGTTGTTGCAGTTTCACCCAGCTAACAAATGAATACCACTCAGCTTCTATTTTACATTTTCCCTCTGACCTGAGTGGGATGAGAATCCAGGTTAAAAAAAGTAAACCTTTAGATAAGAACAGGTTAATAAGGGAAAAAAAACCCAACACACTACCACCACCAATATTAATATAAGAACAATAATAGTGAGTGCTAAAGATAATATTTACAATAATAATAATTTTAATTAAAGTGAGAGATGGAAATAACACCTGAGACAAACAAGCAATGCACAATACCGTTGCTCACCATATGCTGACTGATGCCCATCCTGTCTCCAGGCAGCATCCAACAGCTCAGGCCAACAGCCCAGTTTATACGGGGTGGCATGGCATTCTCTGTCATGGGATATCCTTTTGGTCAGTTTGGGTCAGTTGTCCTGGCCATGTTCCCTCCCACCTTCTTGTGCACCTGCTCACTGGCAGAACATATCAAACAGAAGAGTCCTTGACTCAAGGTTAACACTGCTCAGGAACCTCCCAAACATCAGTGTGTTATCAACATTATTCTCATAATAAATTCAAAATGCAGCATTGTATTAGGTACTAAGAAGAAATTTTATATTTCCTAAGATGAAATCAATACACAGAGCTTTAATATGAGATATAATTGTTTTGCTTTCCTGACTCACTGCAGACTACTCAAAAACCAGCACAAAGTCCTTAAACTCCACACATATATTCAAAAAGTTAGAGAATCCCTACCAATGGCAACAGCTTCCAGCAACAATGATTCAGACTGAGGAAGGAATGTGATGATATCTTACTGAGCTCAAGCATTTCTTTGAAGTCTAAGTTCACCTGGAAATTCCATATTTTATTTGCTTCGCTTATTAGTTCATAGGGAAAAGCCTCGGGTTTGAAATTGTATCTTCCTGCAATTTTTGCTCCTTTTTTTTGTTTGACCTAAAAACTTCTATACCTTTGCTGTGAACTTTAATTCCTGATAGTCAGAATTATAATTTTAGCTCTTTTAAAGAGGACATAATGTTTCACCATCAAACATTCTCTTAAAAACATAACTACTTAATTTCTTTTATTACATATCCTGTAAATATATTTTTAAATTGCATAATTTACATTGTAATTGAAAAACTTTTTCTCACAGTAAACCAGCAATAACTATAAGGAAGAAGAACTTAACTCCTGAAGATGCAGTAAACCAATTTCTCTACCAGGACAAGCTGAAGGTTCCTACCAGGGCAGTTCAATAATCGTCAATAAATTCACTTCTCTCACATAATCTAGATACAATGAGTAAAGGAATTAGAAGACATGAATGTGTCACAAGCAATAATTCTTAACAGTCCGGAGGTGGCTAATCTGAAAAACCTCTATTTTTCTTTTGTTGCTAATAAAGTAAAAGGCTGTGTTTTGAAGAAATGCTACAATTATTTTATACTTTCATATCCCTTCTCCTATAAAACTGTAGTTGATAATCACAAAGAAGCTAAAAAGAAGTTTAAAAATTCATTCTTCCAAATATGCTTATACTTACTACTTAACCATACCTAACAGAATCACAGAACTCTAAGGGTTGGAAGGGACCTTGGTGGTCATCTAGTCCAACGCCCCTGCCAAAACAGAGTCACTTAGAGGGGGTTACACAGGACCATGTTGGGTTTTAAATGTCTCCAGAGAGGGAGAGTCCATGACTTCCCTGGCCAACCTGTTCCGGTGCTCTGCCATCCTCCATGTAAAGAAGGTTTTGCTCACATTGATTTCTTGTGTTTAAGTTTATGGCCATTGCTCCCCATCATGTCACTGGGCACCACTCTCCTGATAGCTGCCTTTGAGATATTTATATGTATTGAAGTGATCCCCTTTCAGTTTTCTCCGGACTAAGCAGGCCAAGCTCCTGCAGCCACTCCTTGTATGAGAGAGACTTCAGACCCCAAACCATCTTTGTGGTGTCCACTGGACCCTCTCCAGTAGCTCCTTGTGTTTCTTGAAATGTGGAGACCAGAACTGAACACAATATTCCAAATAGGACACCTAAAGGGTCAGCATCACCTCCCTTGACCTGCTGGCCACACTCTTCCTGATGCACCCCAGGATACTGTTGGGCCTCCTGGCTATGAGCTGCTGGCTCATGCTCATCCATCCAGACTCCAGTTCCTTCTCCACAGAGCTGGTCTCCAGTAGATCAGCCCCAACTTGTATTTGTGCTTGGGGTTATTCCTCCCCAAGTGCAGGACCTTATTAGGTTTCTCTCTGCCCAACTCTCCAGCCTATCAAGGTCCTAATGAATGTCAGCACAGGCTTCAGGTGTATCAGCCATCCTCCTGAGTTTTGTTATCATCAGCAAACTTGCTCAGGGTGCATTCTATTCCTTTGGCCAGGCTGTTGGTAAAGAAGTTGAACAAGAATGGACCCAATAAGTGTTGACCCCTGTGGAATGCCACTGACTTCAGGCCTCCTGTTGGATTCTTCTCCACTGATCATGACCCTCTGAGTTCTGCCATTGAGCCAGTTCTTTATCCACCTCACTGTTCATTCATCTAACACACATCTCTTGAGTTTGCCTCTGAGGATGTTATGGGAGACAATGTCAAAAGCCTTGCTGAAGTCAGATAGACTTCTGTCATTTCTGTACTTATACAGTAGACTGTCCATCCCATCTGAGAAGTTTATCAAATGATCCAACAAAATTGCACACAAACTAGTGTATTCTCATGTGCCCACATAATGCTTGGCAGAACGATATGCAAGATATCAGTCTCAATGCTAAAAATGTTCAGCAAGTTTTCAGAACTGAAAGGTTAATCTATAAGCGACCTGTTATTCTTCAGTAATGTCAGAAGAAAAAGAAAACTGTTTAGAAAATCAATTTATCTGTGAAACAGCAGGCAAATTTAAACATATTTTTATATTTGTTGATTAATGTTTGTTCCGTTTTAGACCTTCTTTTTTCAGTATGTGGTCCCAAAGGTTTTCCCACAGCTAGGGAAAAAAAAATGCCCATGACTGTTTTTGATGCATTTCTCTCAAAACCAGTACCTGCAATTTGTCATTAACAGATTATTCCCATTAAATATTGCTATGCATCTGGTACAAAGGTTGAGTTTTTGCAAAGAATATTTCTTGATTGGTGAAAGCTTGATAAAAGCTCTTTTTTTCTCTCTTTTTCTTCCTTTGAGTCTTCCTGTACTATGACAGAAATAGAAACAAATAGATGTAGGAAGGTATGTAGATATACAAGATATATGTTCTTTCCAATCTGAGTCACACTGAAAATATACTATGTATGTATTGAAATCTTCCCCTGTGGAATAAATCAAAGAGTCTCTGTTTACATCTGTACTATCCTTTTGTTAAATCATTTGGGAAAAGCACTTGTATATATGAATAGAAGAAGGATTAAATACTATGTTATACTTTTAACTTCAATGGAATAAAAAATCTTCAAAAAGCCAGCGTAGTCCAAAACAACACTCAAAATAATTAAGCTCTCCTGGGGAAAACTTATTTTCTTAACAAGACCAGCAAACTAAGCTGATTTGTAATAAAATCTTAATCGAGCACTGATTTCTTTCTTCTACCACACTGGGAGAGTTATTTTCTGGACAGTAAGGCCTTCAGCAACACTGAGGAAGTTATTTTATACATATTATAAAAACCCAGGTTGGGAGTCAGATCTCCTTCCAACGTGGTCAGATAATCAGCAACAGAGATGGAGAAATGCTAAAAATAAAAGGCGGGGGGGAAGGAGGGTTCTCATTTATATTTGCGTTTTATCTATTAAAATGACAAAAAAGTTCTAATGTGCTTTTCCAACAGTGGATAAAAATTTATACCTGAAACCATAGCTCCAAATACTCAAAAGTCTGTCTTCTACCTGCCACGTAAAGCTTTTTAAGAAAGAAAAGTTATATCATCTCCTCTTCTCCCATCATAACAGTTATGCATCCAGACCCAAACTTCCTCTCTTTCTTTACCAGGAAAGTAAGTTATAGTAGGGCTGACATTTCAGATGACACCAGGCTCCTCCACTTTTCTACATGTTTTTTAGAAGAACAAACATGGTCTGTATCTGTTACTATTACTGTGCTAATCACCCAAGAAAGAAGACAAATCCTATGTTCTTTTCTTTATTTTAAAAAAAGTCAGTATCAATATTCTTCAGTCAATGACTGAAGAATTTATTTTCCTTCATGGCTGAAGCCTTACTTCCCCCATATTGAGTAACCTGGTTTTTTTTTCTTTCCCAAGAATGGATCAGCCTACAAGTTAAGCAGTTCAGATCATGTGACATCATTGGAAAGCAAAACACTGGGCAATAATCCTGCAAGATACACTTTGCCTATATATTCTTTAGCAAATAAGATTTACAATTCAAATAAATGTTTTCTGGCAGCTGTTGCAGTTGTTTTTTGAACATCAGGCTCATGATGTTTGAGATCTATGCAATATGTTACTTGCTTTGAAGAAAGCATTTCTTCAAAATAGGCTCTGTGGCTGGATTTATAGCCAAACAACCCAACAAAATACTACAGGCTTTTCCACACCCATGACATTAACTTCCACAGCATATACAGTAAATTCATTATGCTGTGCCAGTCAATGTGTGTGCAGTGCTATATTTATATTTCAGTTGTTACCATAAATATGAAAGAGTCAAACATTGGTTTTATTATGAATTATATATTTGTAATAAATAAAAACATTTCCTCAGTGTTGTCTGTGAATGTTCTGTATCTATTAGTGCCTAACCAAAATGTTTCCCTATGCTGTTTCTATATTTTATCTTATCAAAAATATGTTCCATTGTATAACTTGAATGTTTTTTTACTCCAAACCACATGTTGGCCTGATTTATGCCCCTGAGGAAAGCCATAATAATGACTTTTCCATCAATTTTAACCATTATTTTTTCTGTTAGTGGGTTTCTTGACATATATTTAATTTGTGTGTCTTTTCCTGAACATTGTTTGCTGCAGTACTTTTCTATTTCTACGGGTTTAACAGGCAATAACAGGCAGTACACAGTTGATGGTACTGTCAAGCCAAAAAAACCCACATAACTTTCTGTAGTAGCATTCCAATATCCAAATTAAACCATGGCTTAAAGGCATCCTCTGCCTTCAGAAAGCATGCCAAGAAATAGCCGTGGAGGAAATCACTACAGCACTAAGGCACAGATATAAAATTGTCTCTTGAGCTACAGAATATCAGGAAAGATAAAAGGGAAAGACCACCAGCAATCTATAAGGCCCAAAAAAAATATCAGCACATGACACAAAGAGCAAATCTTGTT
Organism: Rhabdornis inornatus; assembly: GCA_013397075.1. Taxonomy (NCBI): domain Eukaryota; kingdom Metazoa; phylum Chordata; class Aves; order Passeriformes; family Rhabdornithidae; genus Rhabdornis; species Rhabdornis inornatus. Next base: position 3,096,600 of record VWZS01005652.1, on the reverse strand, counting down.
CCACGGATTATACACTATGGTGAGGTGAATTCTTACTAGCAGTTAGGCAAACTAAAATTTATGTTACTCAATTACTCTCCTGTCTCAGTTAACAAAAAAATATTTAAAGCATAAAATGGAATTAGTGGGTTTTTTTAAATCCCCATTTCTGACAAACAGCTTGTATAGTCTAACAAATTAAATTTAACTGCTTATTTATAGATTTTTCTTCCCTGCTCCCCAGACCACAATCAGAGCACCTGACATGAATAAGAAAATATATCTACTGATATGAAACAGACAAAATAATTCTCATTTGGGGAGAGAAAGTATAAACTAATACAGCAAGAACCCATTCTTCATACAAACTCCTGAGAACAGCACATAAACATTATTACTCATCCCACAGACATCTTTGTTTTAATTTGGAGGTAAAAAGCTTTTTGCACTTGCTATAAGTTTTTTTTTGATCCCCCAAAAGCCTTTCCACTGTTACTGGAATAGTCCCTAATAACAGTCTACCTGTAAAATCTGCAGAAAGTTTTGAAAGTGTTTATGATACAGATGTTTGTCTGAGAAAATGATTTTACATTTTGTATGACCCATCATAAACAAGCATAGTACTATAAATGGTAAGATACAAATGAAGGATAATCTTTCTACAGAATAGACACCAAAGATATATCAGTTGCATTCTCCACAGCTGTGAAATTAAACAGACAGAAATAATATCACTAACATTTTCTTTAAAACAGAATTTTGGTGTCTCAAGAGATTGCTTCCATACCTGTAATCTTCTCTTGTTTGCTTTTTAAGTCCAGACGTCTTACTTTAAGTTTGGCCTGTAACTTTGCATAGACAATTTATTTTTTTAGTTTTTTTGTTCTTTGCATTATTGCATAGTGGGAAGCAGACCATAAGATTTATGGATGATTTTCTGCACATTAGACTGAGCTGACATTAGTATGACCTCACTATACTGGCCTATTGTAATATTCTACAATAAATAGTATGTGTTAAAAAGAAGCTTGGTTTTTATTTTGTTTCTTTCCCCACCCGTGCAGCCATATCTTTCTATAATCCAATATAAACCTTGATATTATCATAGCAAAATATAGGTATAAGTGGGTCTAACAGAGTTGAGACAAAATTATGCAAAGTTATGTGCTATGTAAAGCTAAATCACAGTTTGAAAACAAACAAATTTAACCACTGAGATTTACTCGATTCTTCAAAATTAGAGAGAAGTAAGAGAAATCATACAGATCAGTCTTGCACTGTATTCTTGAAATATGATCATAGGTGATTTGGATTTTTTTAAAATCAATTTCTTTCAAACAGGTAAAAAAAACCTGCAGGTGTATTTCAGAGGAAGGATTACAACACATAGAATTTCCTTATGATTGCTACAGAAGATCAACAGCATGGAAAAGTATAAGGAATACCAGAAATTTTTCCACATATTACATTTAAGAACATATGATTGTACCAAAGAATTTTCATTTTTACAGATGCTAACTAGTTGTGTTATGTAATGTTTTGATAGTGTGATATATTAAAATCACAATTGGTATTTAATTTGAATGAAGAAGCATGTTATCACTCTTGTGTCACTTGAATGGATTAATTACGTTTAGGAGAACTGAAAATATCAAATCAACTTTAATCTGAGACAAATTGATTTTATTGGCAGTTAAATAGGACAGAAAGTTGAGGCTGACAAAGAGGGTCCAACAGAACAGTGGAAAACTTCTATAAAATAATGCTTGAATTGAAAGGGAAACTCCTGTATTCATTATTTTCCTATATTTGTATTTTATTTTAGTTAATATAAAAATTTTTAGGAAGTCTTTTAAGAGATTCCAAGAACCATAATTCTGTCACTGAAGAGAAACTAAGCAGAAAAAAATTTTTTTCCAGTTTAGAAACACAGGTGAGAGAAAAAAAATGTAATATAAACAATTATTTGTCCTGTCTTGATTAATCGTTATTTTCTTATCAAAGGAGGGGAAAATCTTTTTTTCATATGAAAAACAGAAAGCTTGAAACTACTTTGAAATACATGAATTCCTGAATTTGAGACCTTCCAGAAAATGCCCATCTGGGAAAGTTTGAAAGTGTAATTTCTGGGAATATCTGTAGCTGTGTAATACAGGGTAAAAGGTGCAGAGAATGGATGTGAAAAGCTTAGGGATTCAAGATAAAAGCTGTAAAATGACCATGCCATCCAGTATCACTTTCTTCTGGAAGTGCACAATGTCTCACAAAACTGAAAAAAAAAACCCCAAAAACCACCATTCCTCTTATTGGGCAGAAATTTGTATTCCCCAAACTTTTATTTTGCCTTGAATCTGAATTTGTAAATGATCAAGGCCTTGATCTGGTGACTTAATTTTCTTATGATAACTTGATTGTATCAAAGTCTTCAATTTATCAAAGCAATTAAATATGTTCAAGTGAGTGGTTCATCCAGGTCTTAAGTTAGTGAAAATTGTATTTATCAGAAAAATCTTTGAAAAACAAAAAATATTTATTTTTACTACTTATATTTGTTACCCAATAATCAGAAACACGAAGAAACTTAAATTTAATTACTTTTTACAAAATGGGATGGCTTTATAGGTGTTTCTTTAACAGGTAGTCCATTCCCCTGTAATTACAGGCTTATTATGTATTTTGCAGTTCATCTGTATAAAATGTGGACTAGCTATGGAAAAAGGTAAACAGTGTTCAGCCCCTCCTGTTTCATCTATGTCAGATTTTCATTCCAAATTAGACCAAAGTGTTTTATACATAAAAGAACCAAATGGTGTTTGCTTTACTGAGGTGAATAATACAATTTACTTCAACAGGGCTACTTAAATATAATGTAATGCACCATTTCTCATTCTATACATAACTGCTGAGTTTCCTATTTGGAGTCTATCCATTTTTTATTTTTGTTTTTTTTTTCACATCCACCTTTCTCCTTAATTGTTTTATTGGCTACATGCTCTACTATTAATATTTCTATATTCGAGAATGCACTATCACAAATAAAATGTGAAAATCATTTAAATTACAGGTTTAAAAAGCAATATCTGTGTGTCAGTAACAAGAATAAATCTTGTAAGTGAAGCATCTGAAAAATGTTATTAAAAACACACATTAAAGTATACAAAGGCAGCAGAAGGACTGAAACAAATCTGTTAGATATTATCAGTTTCTAGTATTTTTGAAGGAATATTTCAAAGGAAAGAAACATGGAAGATGTGATACACTTGAGACACCAGTACACTAATTTTTTGAAATTTTTTTTATTTATTTTTTTTTTTGGTAGTAGCTTGATTCTGTGTTTCTAGAAGGATGTGAAAACTCTTAAAGTCCACTTTGTTAAAAGCTTACATAGCTTAAACAACTTTATAAATGGTGAAACATATAATCTTATTTTCTGGTGGGGTTATAACTCTCGGGCTTTAGTTAACAAGTGATTTGCAGATGCAGAAGATTTACATTACTGCAAAGTATGACCGTTAATTGTGAGACAAAAGAAAACCAAAATCCCAGTACAAAACCAATTCCCAGAATTAAACCTCTCCCCACTCCAACTTGGTACCACTTCAACTGACCTTGAAGCAAGATTCAAATTTGTCTGTGACAGGAAGGGTTCATATTATTTGTAAGCAACTTCTATGTTTCATTTCCATCTTGAAATAATTGGATCAGGTTATTCTAACGCCAAAATGTTTAACAGAACTTCTGCAGTAAATTTGGTCCCAAGACTGTACATTTTCCCTGAATAAGGTCTCAGTAAAAAATCCAATTCTGTTTCTAGATTCCTATCTAAATGATGTCAGTTTTTAAGCTTGAAAATATGAACTGGAATCCAAACTGAGGATATCTTTGATTACCAAGTTTTCTTTTAGGAATACTTGAACTGTATAAACTCAACCAACAGGGCTTCCATTAGCAATATTCAGCCAGTATGTGTTCACTGCTTTTTAGCCACAATTTGGTAAAAAAAAAAAAAAAAAAAAAAAGGAAAGGACAAAATTCTGTTTCAGAAGCTAAACACTCTAAGGGTGTTACGAAAATATATTATACCAAATTATTTAGTCCCCTGAATTTAGTAGATTATTTTTTTTTACCACTGGTTTCAACAAAAGCACCCACAGATACCATCACTAATCTTTAACTCCTGATTTATTCAGTGCAAGAAAACATTCCATATTTATTTGTGCAAATAGAAAAAATCCGCAAAGGGGTATATGGGAGCAGCCTATGAAGACTTAGATCTTCATGTAATTAGGAAAGGGAAAGCACATTTTAAGTCTTGAACAAGATATTTGATGTGTATATTGTTGAGGATTTTTTCCTTTTTTTTTTTTTTCAACCTTAAAATCATCTTAGTCTTTCTTGGAAACTCGTGTAAAGGCAGAGATCCAACTTCATTGACCTCAGAGTTCTGGCAGAATCAATATTTTCCAGATCTTAAGAGGGGAAAAACACACTGAATGCTCAGGTGAGGCATATGGGCACATTATGCAGTCAGACATATGGTTGTTCTACATTGTTCTGAGCTGGTGGGAGGAAGGCTGGTGCCAGTTCAGAAACCATGGAAGAGAAGGTCCCCATAAACCCTCACAGACACTGTCTTCCCCAAATTTCAACGCTGTAATATAGCTCTCCAATTTTATGAGAGATTGTAATACTGTTTGGACTTTTTACGAGACTCTAGACACTCAAACCATGACTCTTTCTGGTCTGCCTTTCATTTACTTGACCCCCTTCACTATCATGCTGCAGATTGCTTCGTGTCAAGTTAATTGCTATGTCTGGGACCTCTCAAATTTCACTAAGGACATGCCAGGTGACTTTGCCTGTGGAGTGCTGGATGATAGCCTACCCATGGAGAATGCTGCAGAGCAGCTCAGGGGTTGGCAGGGACCTGGGGCTGGGTGCTGGCCCAGCTGGGGCTCCCTTGGGCACATCCAGGCAGGGTGTAGCATCCAGGGACTGTCCCGCTGCGCCAGCCAGGAGCAGGGCAGCCAGGAGGGATGGGGGCAGCCCCAGCCCTGGACAGGAAGAGACTGGACCCAGATCTGGGACTGTGGTAGGGCAGGGCAGGGCTGTGGGTAGCTGGAGACCAGCCCTGCTGCTGTGGGGTCACTGGGGCAGGGGCTGCTGGCCCCAGGGCTCTGACATGGAATCCTGGGCTGTGGGCAGGGTGGGGAAGCCCAAGGGCTGGACATGGCTGGCCAGAGCTGGCATTAGCCTTGGGGCCCTGAAAATTGTTCAGACACATAAATGCATTGCTGAATCAGGGCATTGACAAGAACACGTTGCTGGAAATAGTAAGAGAGACCATGAAGTACCTTTCACTTTGCTGAACTGTTTAGTGAACGATTTAATTCCTGTTTTTGGTTCCTTCCATGTTAGCTAATTCTGTTTATAGAATAATTAGGCAATTACTTAATTGAAACAGAAACAAAATTTAGTGTATTTCTAAATGTGCAAATTATAATTAGTCTGCTTATTAAATTGCATTTGCACAAATTATACCTCTTTATATATAAAAGGAAACATGGCTAAATGATTTAGTGTTTTAAAACAGCTGTGAGTACGTATGTCAGAGGCTGTGTGTGCCAGGTACATAATTACCATTCAGGGGNATTGCATTTGCACAAATTATACCTCTTTATATATAAAAGGAAACATGGCTAAATGATTTAGTGTTTTAAAACAGCTGTGAGTACGTATGTCAGAGGCTCTGTGTGCCAGGTACATAATTATCATTCAGGGGAAAAAGAACAAGTTCAAAAAAGTAATCTTTCAAGAGGACTAAAAATAAGTAGATAGATAGAGATTTGCAACTTTGAAAATGAACAATTTTCCCATAACCCATGCTCTGAAGGCAGACAGACTTTACTGTGTTTAAACCATTTTAATAAAATAAAACTCAAAGCTGAGGAGTTTTGGATAAGACTTCACAGTATATCCAGTCATTATTCTTGTATCATGTAGGACAAATTCAAATAATACAGTTGCAAAAGAAAAACAGTTAGCAATGATCCTTTGCAGGTCAGATTTTATGATTCAATATCAGTCATTTTAATTTTAACCATGAATTCGAGTGAACTAAGGATCACACTCAATGATCCCTGGAAATCCTCATGGCACCATGAAACATTAGATTTTCCATACAGTTTTGACTGAAAGAACTTTACGGTGTGCAAAAACTTAAAGCTTTCCTTTGATTACATGTATAAAGAGACCTGCATGTATTGTATTACTGAATACATTTTGTCATTAAGCATGCTCACACAGTATTCTGGCTTCCAAAAAGAATATCTGAATAAGTCATATAGAATTTAAAGTCTTTCCCTTTTGAAATAGCTATAACCTGTTGATAAAATATTAGACAAACTCAATAGCCACACAAAGTTAAGGTGCAGAAATGAAACTTGGGAATTAAGAATTTAAAATCCTCCATAAAGCTCGAGATTTCACGTAGTGTATTCCTCAGACTAGCATAGCAATATTTAGTCAAAAATGTAAAGTTTTAGAAGCATTTCTCATCTGTTTCAGAGGATTCAGTACATATGAAGTTCTTATGGTAACTTACCCTCACAATTACAAGGCTGCTCTTTATTTTAATTTCCCTCAAATCACTTCACAGCTACTGGACACTGCTCCGTCTTTCCTGTTTGAAGCATTACCTCTGATTGTTGGTGGCTTCTACCTATCGCTTATCTGTGGCAGTAATTATAGGATAAGATCAAAGTGTTATTGGAGAACAGGAAGGAACAAGTAGTTCTCAGCTCTGCATAGCTCATTACTTTAAAATATGCTCTTCGCACATTTGAGCCTTGTATGGAGATTCCCAACTAAATCGACTAAGTCACATTAGAATACAGTTAATTTTCCCCTGCCCTTTAGTCCTGTGCCAAAACAAATACTTGTACCATGTCTGAAGGGAGCAGCCACCCAACAGAAGGTTACACAGGAACAGCATTTTCAAAAATTACATTATTGACAGATGCACACAACATTTGTAAACTAATATTACATTTTGATATCAGTGTGATAATTAAATTGTTTTGGGAACTGCCTATAAGACTAATCTTAATTTAATAATAATGCACAGTTTTCTATTATGAAATCTCATGACAACCACTATGCCTTCACTTGTAAGTCAGGTGGTGTATTAGGCAGACCTTAGGACAAAATGGTGCATCTTTCACCTTTGAGTAACATAAAAACAAAAGAAAACAAATTCTTTTATAAAAGAGTAGTTGACCAAACCCCTAGTTGTTTCATGACTTTCTTCTAAGTTAAATCTCTACATGGAAATTGTCAAATTTGACATCAAATAAAACAAATCTTAGAATTTCAGAATTACTATGATTTTACAACTTCCCTGTACAAGAATGAGAAAGTGTCAAAGGAGTGGGGTAATGGTGAAATGTTTAATTCTGTATCCTTGTTCTTTTAACAAAATGTCACAAGAATCATATCTCCTGATTTTTTTATAAATGCCTAAGTAATTCATTTCATTAACACTTTGATACAACACCAACACTTGTGAAGGATTGTCACTTATGCAAAAACTTATGCAAAAACTATGCTGACTTTTACATCTAAAATGTCTTAAGATGAAATGTTACACTTTTTTCTATCCAGCTTGAATTCCAAGTCACAAAATGACCTTAAATATACAATCAGTCAGAGCTGTTCTCAGTAATTCCTAAAAAAAAGGTTTTCTTAAAAAAAAGTTAAGAAAAATAATCCACTCACCTAGGTAAAATAATAATTTAAATTATTAATTGAATAACATGTTTTGCAGTTTATATATTTATATTTATGTCTATGTATTATCTATTATATTACTATATAAAGTTTCCAAAGTAATAGATTAATTAGGTTTTGTCCTCCAGATTTTTTAGTAAAAAGAGCTCAGTTCAAGCTAATGTCACTTAAGATTTTAATCTTTTTACATATTGAAGATAGAAAGAATTCTGTCTTCATCTAAATTTAGTTCTAGAGGTTGTGACATTACAGCAAATCTAGTTTAATCATACTGGTAGTTTTACATGTAAATTAATGCATGTACTCATACAGAATTAGTGTGTTAGAGAATCATTAACAAACCCAATGATGGGCACTCCCCCCAGAATGTAGGATCCCTAATGATCTATAATTCAGATTTTAAATGAGAATGAATTACCATGCCAACAGTTCTTTGAACACAGGATGTTTTTTGAATATGCCTTCACTAGGCAGAATATAGCTGGAAGTCAATTAATCATTTCAGTCCAGAAAAAAATCAAATGCATTGAAATAAAATTTGCATGACTGATTCTTTAAATTTTAATTCATTAGGATGCACTTTTTTTGACAGAAATATTAGAATGACAATTGATTTAGAAACTTTTTGTACATTTACTTGTCAAAGAAGGTAAGTTTTACTTGCCCACCAACAAATCAGCTATCAATTTACTTGGGAACTTTAGCCTATACCATGAGGATAGTTACATTCAAAAGTGTACATCATGGACACAAAGCAACCACTTGATAGCAATGAGATGCCATGTACTATAAAGCAAAAGTGGTAAAAAGCAGCATGAAACCTGATCTTTCAATTTGGTATTATAGGAGATTCAAGGAATGTGGCTATATTTTTTGTGCTTTGTTCATTTATTTTCTTGCTGTATTCTATCACCATAGTAAATGTAATGATACAAAAACTGGTTGTTTTTGAAGCTGATTGAGTAAAGTACATGGAGTAGTTCCACATATGAAAGCACAATGAAAGTGAAAAATCACTGTTCATGCAGTAGTCAAGAGAACCTCCAGTAGAGCCCTGATTCTCGTTAAGAACAAAGTTAATAATTTCCCATGGCAAAAAAAAAATAAAAGAAACAACAACCTATAAGACTCTTTTTTATCAAGTATTGGAAGAAATGCAGTATTGCAGCAGGCAAAGAAAGAGGTATTGCAGAAACAATAGCCACAAAGAATAGGATTCAGCGATAATTAACCGTGTTGTCCGAAAACTTTCTCTTTGTCTTTGTGATGTGGAGGTAATAATTTATGCAAAATTTTTGAAACATTTCTGTTCTCCTGGGATGAATGTTTGGAACTTGGGTATAACTTACAGACACTAGGGCAAAGTGTTTCTAGTCTTGGCCATCTATGGCTTTCATTATCCATTTAAAAGAAGTGAAGACAGACACTTTGTGAAGGCAGACACTATTTATTCACAGTTCTGCACCAAACATCTAGCTCCTCATATTTCTGTGCATTTCTTGCACAGAAATTAACTGGGATACTTCATATGCTCATGGTAGATATGCCTTTTAATGCTTCCCCTTGCCCCCTTCTCTTCCCAGTTCTATTTTGTTTGGTGGACTTAGTCAGACTCTAAAGCTGAGAGTACAGGCACATTAGTGCTGTAAATTTGCACCAGAAATATACTTTTCAAGTAAAACTCCTAAATGTTCCCGCTTCTCATGCCTTGATTTATATCACAGAGTAGTTGCAGAGTACACAAACAGGATTAATTCCAGATGAAAATAAATTGAAAAATGTGCCCTAGGAGCCCACTTAATGTTCACATATGAACATTCAGTCCTGGGTGTAAAGTCCACAGCTTTCTCCCATTCTTACCAAACGTGCACAGCGCAAACACTGAGTCCTCTATCAATTGTTTTACTGCAGAGATCTGCTTTTGCTATGCTGTTCTATTTGCTAATGTACCATAGTGACATTAACCCATGTTCTTTGCTGAGAAGTGATCCTGGATCTAATAAATCAGTCTTGATTTTACCTTTTATTTCAGAAGTAAATATATGGTGCATGAGAAATTTTAGAACTTCACAGCAACCACTGGAAAAGAGGTACCTTATTGTATCAGCAGATAACCATGCTTTAGTAAGCTGATCAAGTCAGTGAAAACTATATTGACAAAAGTATTTATACAAATACGCTAAATATGAAAGTAGGTAAAATGAAGAATATACACTGAAAAAACCTAACACAAATGCCTGTGACGACACAGGGAGTTTCCAGCTAAGGCTTCCCTTACAGACTTTTCTTCTTCATTTAGTTCTCCATAATTTGCAGGATGACATTTTGGCTATTGACTTTGAAACGGTCGCTTGGAAAAGGTCCAGAAAAACCCCTCTCTCCGTAGAACTTTTGCCAAATATTTTGGATCTGACTTGGGAGTTGAGATACATCACAACACAAAATATTTTAGTGAACAGAAATTAGCAACCCAAATTTGTGAAGAGAACATATGAAAACTTTTAAACAAAAAAGAGAATAATTCTGTGGGTAATAGCTTCTCAGTGCTATTACTTGAAATTACCTCATATCTACAAAGCTTGCCATATCTGTGACTAGACTTCTACATCTTCATTATTTTTAATTCATGACCTAGGCATTTGCTGCCTACCACATGATATACGGTTCTATTTTTATTTTATGTCTCCAGTGCACAGCCTTAGAAGTTGTATTTACTACTTTACTGGCTTGCACAGACCCTTTGTCATGGTTTACCTGCTGATAACAGGTGGAAAGTGTCAGTATATGAATCTTAATAACACTCTTTCTGCTTGAATTAGTACCTGTAAGTAATTTACAACAGAGTGAGATCCAGTCCTAAAATCCAAAGGTGACAGAATGATTAAAATTATTGTTTCCAACAATAAAGGTGGCAGACTTTTGTACTTCTTACTGTCTTGAATACAATATGAAATAAGTCTATACTTCTTTCCTTTGAAATTAATTATCTAATGCATTTAAAAACTTTTTTTTAAGCTTGCACAGGTACTCAGAAGGACCAAACCGATTTGATTCAGAACTGCATTAAATCCTGATGTCTATATGCATAGTTTTCATTTTTAAGTGCATTCATTCTGAGCATCTGAAGGATTGGTTTCCTTGAGAAAAGCAACTTATACATAAGCTAATAAAATATCCTCTGGGTATTCAGATGCTGACTTGGCAAGAAAAAGTGATTGGAGACTTCCATCTATGTTTGCACAAGTTTCTCATGTTATTATGTGTAGCAGCCTATTCCTGATCATCGAGCAATCCAGTTAGCATCAAATCCCAAGACAAGTGACAGTGTAATTCTAATATGTTCTTTACAGAGGTGTTATCCACAACATTAGTCAAAAATATTCAGCAATATGGCCTAGAAGAAGTGGTACATGTAATCACAGTTGTACAGCTGCATTGTCCTAGGGGCAACAAGAAGCGTGGCTGAGATGAAATGCGCCATCATCAGTGGCTGGTAACAGTGCTGTCTGTGCCATACAGAGGTTGTCTCCAAATGAAAGATTATCATCATGCACTGATAGTCTGAAAAAATGCAGCAGTGGAAAGCAGTAATGCCTCCCCAAAAACACTGAGTGTTGTAATGAGATCAAATAGCTGTCCTTATATGCAGAAAAAGTTCAGAACGTGATGTGTCGTTGAATCCATAGGATAAAACAAAACAGGATAAAAACATAAAATATTTTCATCAAAAAATATATATGAATATATGAGTAAAAGTACATTTATGAGATGTGCTATATATTTTTATGCCATTACAAGAGATATCTTCATCTTAGTTCATTTTCTGTGTACTTCTGAAAGAAAATTCACCAGGCATAATTCTTTTAGAAGTAGATTGAGAAGAAACTTGGATAAGGAAAGTATAATGAGGGAAAGACAAAAGACATTGTCTTGAAATGAACCTAGAACAAAGGACACAGATATGAACATTTGAAAATATACCTTGTGGGACAGCCTGTAAGAGAATTTAATTGTGTTGATTGTGAAAGACATATATGATATTTATGCAGATACTGGTAGGGTAACCAAACAAGCTCTTAATGAAATTGTTGCTGATTTCTGAATGTGCTTAATTCCTAACACCCCTGGAAATCTTTATACAAACATGTCAGTGATTAATTTACTATCCACCAATTTTTCTGCGCACGATTTTGCAATTTTTCCAGCTCTTATTTCTAGTTCTAAGAATCTATTCCCTTTGATTTCTGAAGACTGTCTTTTTGCAATAATACCAGATGAGTCATATATGAGATTTTCAAATCAAGATTTTATCTTCCTTTAAATGATTTCTTACTTCCCTAAAATATTTAAGTCTCTTTATGGGGACAATGTTTGACCTATAAAGCACTATTCTTCAGTTTCTTAACACCGAATTTGGCTGAAGATAATAACCTTCCAGATACTTTTTCACTTTGGGTCTTTCACAATAGTGTCTATCAGAGATTTGATTTGTGTCCATACAACATATCGTGCTACTTAAATCTGTTATTTCATGTTCACAGTGCACTTGATTTCTTTGATTTTCAAGAAAGACATGGTTGAAATGTTTCTGGGTTTTATAAATCAGAGGAAATTTCATTTTGCCTTGAAGTAAACCCTTATACAGAAGTCTCGAAGACTTATGAACAGATGTATTTTCTTAAAAAAAGATTAAAAGTTTCATTGTATTATTACTGCAAAAATTCTGCTCTAATGTAAGAACCTGCAAGTGTGCTAACCATATCAGAACTTTAAGCCAAAGTAAAATGATTTCCATTTATATTTTTTGTCAGTTAAAACAACCTATTGATATGTATTACTCTATGTTACCTGTTAACAGCTTTTTTCCTGGTAATTCATTTTTTTGACCAATCATCTTCCTTGTATTTTTCTCTTCCTTAATTTTACAGAATTTTCTCTCACCTACAAAGTCCTTATTTGATGCTTTGTTTTCACATATTTTTGCTCTCTTTCTTGTAAACCTCCCCATTTACTCTAATTATTATTGTTTCCAGTGTCAAGAAATGCATTATCAGATCCCTAAAAACTCAGTGCAAATATGGCCCAACAGTGTTAAAACTTCTTCCACTGTTATGTTTGCTGCCCAAATAATGAAAATAGAGCTGTGCAGCTTTACAAAACTTCCACTCCTCAAAAGAAAATCAAGAAACTAGTAATTATGTAAAGGGAACTGTTCTTTGTTTTTGACTTAAAAAGACCTTAAAAGTTTTGAGAAAGGTTCTTGTTCCATAATTGTTCGGACTGCAAATCATGCCTTATTTACCTGTTAGTCAGAAATGTCCATAATTAAAAAAGTATAAAGAACCTGTTCAGATTAATGATTTGATGACTATTCCTGTCTTATTTCAATGAGATAAACATATGCACACTAACCTAAATACCTGGAGATAAACAATATCACTGCTCTGAATATAACCAAAGAAAATTTCTCAGCTATGGTTATATTCTTCAAAGATGCATAGGCTTGAATGATTACAAAACAGTCATTCTTGCTGCAGGGATGAAAAATAATTTCATCACAATTATGCAAAAATATATTATAGGAAAAGAAGCATTGCTGTTGTCTCAAGAACTACATACTGGAAAGAAGTTGAAAATATTAAATCATAAATTCTCCACAATAGGCAAGTGCACTAAGTGAAAGTTCAATGTATAGGAAAGAACCTGTACAGTGCCATCAAATACCTTTCTTTCCTTTCTTTCTTCATAAATGACTACATCTTCAAGAGGAGAAACTTTAAAATGGCCTTGCATATCTGATATTATCTTCTTGAGTGGCAGAATGACTAATGTTTATCCAAAAGAGTGAAGCTTATGTCATCTCTTCAACTCCACTTTAGTTTTTCTCCTCTATGATTAGCAACTCAACACTTGCTATTGCTCCTGCTATCTGATTGCATCATATTATTTACTGCTTCCACTATTTAAACTAAGGCCAAAAAGGGGTCATATAAAAAAAGCTGAATTCTGAGCTCAGAAATTCCTCCTTCACAAGCAAATCCAAGTCTATTAATGTTTTTACATACTATACTTTTCTATTAGTTCAAAAACTTGCTAAAAACTGAGTTGATTTTTAAAGTACTCCATATGTAGGTACTGTGGTGGCACACAGAATTCAACAGTATTTGTTATTGATAATTTCTCTTACTTCCAATTAGTAGAGTGTTTTCAAGTGAAAGCAAGCCACATTTTCACTGCCTGGCAAAGTGAGTTGTTGGACTTTGTTACAAATTAAGTGACATAAAACCTTACTAGCTTCTATAGGTCTGTGTGCTTTTAGTGCTTCCCCTGATTGCAGTAATACCATACTTAATTAAAATTTTCACATTACCAAAAGTAATGAAACAAGCAAATTGTTATCAGCCATTTTTTATGAAAGAATAAAACAAAATGAAGGCTTGCAGTAAGCACAGACTTTCATTTTAAAGTTATTTTACGTATTAAAAAAAAAATCCAGCTTGAGTAGATCATATGGCAACATAAAAAAAATCACGCGAATAAAATAAAATGACATCAAAAAGCCCAAGTCACCAGACTTTGTGTTCTTCTTTTAGAGGTCTAACTGCTCAAAATAGTTAAGCAAAGCATTTATTTGTTTCTTTACTGTCTTTTAGCTAAGGAAAACAAACTTGAGTGAGCATACTGCCATATCTACTTCTTCCTTTCATTTATTTGGGCTCTTTATTGTCTCTCCTTTTTGCTTCCACTCAGGTGTGTCTCCACAAAGTAGCAATTTCTCTGTTGATGCTGCATTTGTTTTTTTTTATCTGCTGAGAGAGGCTTTCTTTTGATCTGTTAATTTGCTAATTCCAAAAAGTGTAATATATTAAATTAAAAACAAGATCCAACAAAAAAACCCAAACACCATTTTGCCGCTACCTAGCTATTATAAGAAGTTTTTTGTTCTGATTTGATGAATATTTTCCCCGTTAATGAAAGTTTACTTGATTACATGTATATTTTCATAAGCTTTACAAATAATATTATGGTTGCTCTAGAGAAGAATATACAGTGACTGGCAAATTATGTGCTGCCAGACATAGATTCTGAATATTTTACTCCAGAGATTTTATTTAGGTTCTTCCTTATGGTAGAGCTGCCTGTTCACTAGGAGATAAATGAAGACTATCTAAAACATGGACTGATTAGTTTGTATCCTGAACTAGATGTTTAACAAGTAATTAATGTCATTGAGGTGTGCTAAAAGCAGCCAAGCAACCAAGAACCAAAAAAAAACAAAACCCCAAGTGTTTTTGAAGATGTGATCTCAGTCCTCTTTCCAAAGCAGACATTTCTTAAGATTCCAAGTAAGTTGCAAAGGATTTAGTATTGCACAGGTTGACAGCAAAATAATGGCAATAGAACTAATTAGGTTTCTAAAGTTTTATTCTTTTATAGTTAAATCTTATTTCATTAAATATTCCACTCTTATTGGAATGACTTTATATCTGAAAATAAATGCTGGTACTTCTGGTGTGAGGAGGGTTTTGAAAGGTCTTTTTGCTTAGTTGCTTTATTTCTGAAAAAAAAAGGCAGGAAAGACGCACCAAAAGTGCTCCAGGAAAATCGTCAACAAAAAGACAGAAAAGCAGGCAGAAGTTAATTGGGGAAAATTTTGCACTTATGGAAAGGATGATTTTTGGATCTGAATATTTTTGACAATAAAGGAGTAAAAAGAGCTAAATATGGTTATATAAGAGATAAAATGCTCCAAATCAGCATGAGATTCTCTATAGTTAGAATATGGTTTCCTAACAATTAGGAAAGCAGCTAATAATTTGAGAGTTTTTTGGCCATTCAAATTAAAACAATGATAAAGCATGAATAAAAGCATGCTGTCTCCTGACCCACTGTCAAAGACAGTGGGAACAGAAAGACAGATTACTCTAAGTAGTGATTTGAAACCTTTCTCTCATTGTGTAGAAAGTTCTTAAATCAGCTGGCCTTATGATACTTATTTCTTCATTATGCTAGCACAAAATAATTTGGGGTTTGAACTAACATAACCTAGAGATTTCTCAACTTATTTTATATTATTGAAGTTATAAAATTTTTAAAGCTGCACATTCAATCAGAAACCCAGATACTGGGATAGAATATTTCAGTTTCTGCTTCTTATGAATTACTTTTCCCCCTCCAGCTTTTTGTAGTTTTGGAGGAAGGGAAAGCATCATAATTTTTAACAAGTTACACTTTTTTTGCTAGTATTCAAATATAGAATAACATTAGAAATATAGAATCTATACTTTTAGTAAAAAAATGTTGCTTCTAAGAAGCCACACTCTTCTCTTGAGATATGATGTGTAATTACAGAAAACCAGCAGAACAGCTGGCCATCAAAAAGCTGAGGATATTGCATTAGAGAAATGTCCTCAATTTTTTTTTGTACTCTTTTCCATTTTTGAAAACAACCATTAATTGTCTTATAGAATTTCTCTTTAAGACACAAACTTTGACATAAACATACAGCTTTACTTATAGAGATGTCCTGAGAACATGAACAGTACATTAGTGTTTTCACTTATTGCTTTTAGAGGAAATTGGATGTCAACTTTTCACTACTGTAAAATAGTCCATAAACTCCTGGTTCTCAAATTTCTCATCTTATCCACTTGCTCTGATTTTCACATTGTGTTTGCAGTTATGAACCTATGTGCAGCATACAATTAAGTCTCTCACATGTTTCCAAAGGTTTCCATTTTGTTGTGGAATGCCTATTCTCTGCAGTCCTTCATGACACAGACTGCCTCTTCCATGTCATACACCTTGTAGTTCATTGCTGGTTTTGGGCTGTCCAGTCATGGGTTACATTATGAAATTAATCATAGCACACACTATTACCTATATGTTCTCTGCTTCCTCACTGTATCAACATTCTTGGTCAAAGAAGAATCTAGAATTTTTAAAAAATTTATTTAAAATTCATTCAATCATGTCATTGGATTTTTTTTCAACAGTAGATCTGAATAAATCTTCTTTGTCTTATACAATTATTGTAAAGACTAATACTTTATTTTATTCTGTGTTCTTATCGCTATCTCTCTCCCTTCTTCCTTTCATCATTTGGTAACTTTAATCTATGTCGATGCTCAAGAACTCAAAAGCAATGTGCAGCTTTTATGTGTCCCAAGTCAGGTCTAAATTAAGAGGAAACAGATGAAACAGGTCCATTTTCAGAAAATAATGATCAAATACACTTTGAAGGTAAGTCCTTGTAAAGAAAATCAACTAAGAGCCCAAATAATAACAAAATCTAAGTTACTAGTTATCTCCAAAAATCTTATCTATTTATATTATTTGTTATGCAGCATTTATAATTTAAGTACTGCAATTGTATGCTAACAGTATTTTAATTGATGTATGGTGATGTGTAAGATGTATTTTCAAAACTGTACTTGGTACTTCTAATAAAAAGATATTTCTTAGAAGAATAAGATGGATATTTTTTCAATTGTAATTATCAAATCAAATTCCAAACAAAAGTTAAATTTCCTAAAATCATTGTTGGACATTCAATATACAACTCGCTTTTGAAGTTTTCACTTGTTTGTCATCTTAAACAATGATAGTTGTCTATACCAATAATTTTAAAGTAATGCAATAAAAAAAAATTCATGTACAATTTTTTCACCAAATAAGTAATTTAGGGGGGAAAAAAAGAAAGTTATTATGTAATAAGTTTCACAACAATTTACACATTGATAACAGCCCAGAATATGCTATTTTCTCATCAAGTTTTAGAATCAAATATGGCTTTTCATTATGAATTGGACTGCATTATCTTTTTTCCTGCATTCTATGCAATTAGAGGTCCACATAGATAAAAATTAATTTTAAAATAATCTATCAGGACAGGCTATCATATACAAAAACTGCATCAGAGCAGAAAAAATACCTTCACAACTGTTTTCAAGGCCAGCCATTCTACATATGAATATACCTGGCTAATGAAAAAGGAATACCTTATGAATGTTTTGACCCCTTTACTGATTTCAAGCTCTAATAGTCAAGATTTTTCCTTACGGAATTTGAAGACCATTAGTAATTACGCTTTGGGTATGAATATTGAGCATTTTGTTTATAGTCTTCTCAATATACTTGTGGTTTGAGCTTGAGCTGATGACTGGAGGTTAAGTGGGTAGTTCTTCCTGATTAGTTCTATGAATTCCTTTCCAAATCTTTACATTCATTATTGTACACTTCCTCCTTGAGGTTCAGAAAATAGAGTTAATATTATAAATAGAATATATACCCCTTTGGAGAGCCAGATTGCTGAAGTTAATGCTGTATTTGTTATGATTGCACTCCTATATATGTCTCCTGAGGTCTGGTTGTTTGTAATGTGCCTGTTCACTCCACTACTAACAAGACTTGTCTGTGTTTGGTGGGTGGCTGTACATCCTCTGCACAAATGGGTCTTTCTCAATGTTTCCACCTGTGGTTTTTTTCCACTCTTTTTTCTACTCCCACAACACAAGGCCTACTGATCCCTTACTCCTTAAGCCAACACTTCTGCATTCAGATTTGAATTCCAGTGTTCTAGCTGATTTGACACTGGTTCTGGTTGCCAGTCCTTGTTGTCATTAAAGGGCTCTTCAACAAACACTTGATTGTCCTGTCCTGCTCTCCCAGCTACACAGCTGGGGCAGTTCCTTGGGTGGACTCATCTAGCCAAATTGTGCTCTTATCCTTCCCTAACAGTAATCAGGGCTTTTTCTTTTGCAGGGTGAACGACTCCTCTTTATCCTTGGAAGAGAAAGTCAACCAGATGTTCCCATCCCTATGCTCCAGGCCCAGATGAGGACATTTGCTACAATGACCTCAGATATCAGGGTGGCAGCACTTTTCCATCAGAAGTGCAGCTGTTTCATTTTTTCCAGCAAGCCAGCTCCACTGCTGATCTCTCTGTACTTTTCTGCACTTAGACCAGTATGAAGGAAAAGTAGGATAAAGGTCTTACAGTTTACTAAATGAAAAAGTAAATATGAGCTTTGCAGTAGGCTTCACCTCTTCCTAAGAGCTGCAGAAACATTTCTTCATGAAAATGATGTTCAGGGAGTTCTTTATTTCATCAAAATATATTTTTTTTGAAATGTGCATAAGCGAATTTAAAAATTGCCTTGTAAATATCTGGACAACACTAGTACCATAGTCCTGCTCAGCATAAACATACACAGTTTAAGAATTATTATAATCATTAGTATAAGTGTTGGAAAAGTGTTCTTTTACAGACAGTCCTGAAACACTCTTATCTGAGGCATACAATATGTACATTGTGGACTTTCTTGAATCATAAATCATGCTAGCTTTGTCAAGGGAAACTTGCATGAGGCTATCATAAGGCAGATGACTCTGGAGTGCTGCTTTGCCTTTTCTCAGCTAGTAGTTGCACAAACTCCTTTGGAAGAAAGTGCCTCTGAGTAGAAACATAATACACAATCAGCCCAAATAATTACAACAAAAATGCTAACTTGCTGTTTTCACAACATGGATAATAGGCTTGCTTAAGGGCATGGAATGCAAAATCAGTTTTGCATGTCTTCTTGTATTTCAGAGTCATTAAAATGTGCTACACTCTGAGCACGGAAATAAATGCCTCTGCTGATAACAGAAGTGACTACTGGCACACTGGGAATTCAGCTGTTTCAAAGAGTGGCAGAGCTATCCGCCAGGGAGTAATGTGGATAATTTTCATAGTGTCTATTCTGTTGAAATATTTCGGTTTTAAATTCAGGAGGCATAACATGACAGCACAATATTGAAATTTAGAGATTCAGAGAAATGAAACAGGAAAGATATATGCTGTCATTGCTTAAATTTACGTTGAACTTTATAATATGAAATCAAGGGATTTCCATTTCAAAGCATTGTAAGAATATTATCTAACAGAATGAATTCTATCTAAGTGATATTTCACATATTCGAAGAGCTCCTAATAGTTTCCAAACAAGTTATTCTCTGAACTTACGCTGGTTAAGACTGGGATGGAATTATTTTTATTCTCAGTAGCTGGTATGAGGTTACATTTTGAATTTGTGATGAAACCAGTGTTGGTGACTCAAGGGTGTTTTTATTGTTCCAGAGCACCAAGGACTTTTCTGTTGCTCACCCCACCAGCGAGGAAGCTGAGGATGCCCAGGGAGCTCAGAGGGGACACAGCCAGGAAAATTGACCTCAACTGACCGAAAGTACACTACATAGCCACTGGCATCACACTCAGCATATAAAGCTGGGGGAAGGAAGAAGTAGGGAAAGATGTTCAGATCACATTTGTCTTTCAAGGCACAGTTATGTGTGATGAAGCCCTGCTTTCTTGAGGATAACTGAACACCTGGCTGCTGATGGGAACTGTTCAATAAATTTCTTCCTTTGCTTTGCTTGCATGAGCTGTTTTTGCTTTCCATATTGGACTCATGTTATTGCAACCCATGAGCTTTCTCACTTTTAGCCTTCTCTCTTCTTCAGGATTCTTCTTTTTCTCTTCTTTAGGATTCTGTCCCCCCTCCTACCAAGAGAGAATCAGTAGCTTCCTGGAGCTTAATTGCTGTATGGGGTTAAATCACAAAAGGTTAGTCTTCTACATCCATAATTAGTAAATTCATGTTCAAAGAACATAGGCATTTTGTACTGAAAAAGTCTTATTAAATAATCACAGAAATGTGCATAAGCGATGGCATCACACTCAGCATTTTTTTTTAATAGCCAGTAACCATGTCTCTTCTGCCAGCAATTTAGTAGATATTGAATGTATTGAACCTGGATGTTTGTAAATATTCAATAGAAACAACTCCAAAATGCCAAATATGTACACATAAATACTGATGGATATGTATCACCATACATATGAGGTGGCTTGCAACATCTATGAGGAAAGGTATTTACAGAATATTTTCAGTTTCCTGTTCTTATTAAGTTTGTCAAAATCCCCCCCATACTACTGATGACTAAGCATTAATTATCATACGCTGATGCTAAGATTATTCCAGACAAAGATTGTAAAATAGTCCTGTTTCAGTTTAGTTCCCTCTCAATGTATATACTCCTTCTTCTCTAGCCAAAAGGAACACTCATACTCAGAGACCTGTTTTCTCATCTCCCAGATGAAGGTAATTCTTTTGCTCTGTTAAAGCAGCACCCCAGCTCATTCCTCTGCTCCTTTAGTTTTCTTGGAAAAATAAATCAAATCCACTGTGTTCTCTTCTTTCTTTCTTCAGTTATCTCTTTTTCCTTCTTAGTATATTAAACAGAGTACATCGGTTAGATAAAATATACAGAGGTGTTTGCAACCAGGATATGACTAAGAGGGCTTTGCTGTCATGGGCCTCCACTGAAATGAGGTAACCCAGAAAAGCGTAACTTAGTAACCCAGAGAGGAAGCTGATGTCCCCTTTGCTCAAAGATCCTTCTCTTCTTTAGGACTCATTTCCCAAATACCAGTGCTTGTCATGTCTCTTCATATATTGCAGCTTAGCTTGTTTGCAGTACACAGGTGTCCAAAATCATCTGTCTGTGAGCTCTTTTTGACCTGACATACATAGTTCTTTTCATCAGAGTGCAAAATTTTTAACTTATGCAAATTGTAATAGTCCTATTTAGTTTGATCGCTTAATCACTCTAAACCACTTGAGGATCTGACCCAAAGCAAGTAGCTCAAATATTTCTTTACTTGCTACACATTGAATTGAACAATTTAGTGATAGAACAGGGGTTAGCAACTTTAAAAGGAAGGAGTCTTCAAAAGACTTCTTTCTTAAGAAGAAATTCTTTACTGTGTGGGTACTAAGGAATTGGAACAGGCTGTCCAGAGAAGTTATGGATAACCTATGCCTGAAAGTGCTCAAGGCCAGGTTGGATGGGACTTGGAGCAATCTGGACTAGTAGAAGGAAGCAATCTGGCCCATGACAGAGGGGTTGGCAATAAGTTATCTTTAAGGTTCTTTCCAGCCTAAACCACTCTATCATTCTATAAGTCTTTGAAAGTAGACACTCTCAAAAAGTCCTGTAAACTGCTGAAAATTCCTCGAGTGAGATTTGCCACTTGAAAAATTCCCTCTGCTCAGGATATCGGATGGGATTCCACAGTGCATGATGTACAGAGGCCATCTTTTTCCTGCTAGGTACGTTAATATAAAATTTTCTCTAGGCTAAATAGGGACTTGTCCACATTATGACAGGAAAGACTGGAGACAAACGCAACATAACAATAGTTCACCATGTCCTCACTGTAAGACTAAACTTTTTGGAAAATTAGTCACAAGTATGGTTAATTTAATCTAACATCATAGAGAAGGCACATTGCAGTGAAGAGTCAGACAGATTTGTCTCTGTGCTGTATTTATGACTGTAACAGAAGATCAAACCTGGCAAATTCAGCAGTCTGAGATTTCTCAGGGTACATTTCACCCAGGCCTGTCAAGACCAATAGAAAGTACTTACATGAACTGAAGAAAGCTTGAATGCTGAGATTTCCCTGCTGTAATTGGAACCTTGGAAATATAGAGTCCTCTGTGTATTTCAAGAGTATTTGGACCAATAATTGCAGTGTAGCTCCAATGGAATTGTAGCTGCACTGTAGTACAGCTATAATGGAAATGCAAACAAGTAAGGTAGACAAGGACATAAATACTTTTACAAGTGTCATCCTAAATTCTAGGAAAGCAGCTACGTTTTATGGTTGCTGAAATGTTAAAACAAGACTGATTAGAATTTTAAATAAAATTGTGACAAAAATTTGCCAAGGTCCTGAGTATCAAAAATTCCTCCCAGAAAACCCACAAGGCCAATAGATAAGTTACAAGAGGAGGAGATAACGCCACAGGAAAAACTACTTTTCCCACCCCTGCATGCATAGATTTCAGGATGGGCTGGGGAGACTCCCATGGCAGAAACCTTTATCTAGCTCCTGACACACTGAATAATTTTCCATCTTCCATTGTCAATGGGTTGGCAAGTCCTGTATAATTTGCCATACCTCAATTACTAATCTCTTCCAGCCTGTGTTCTCCCCTCAATACTCATAGCTACCAATGTATTTCACTTGGATAATTAGTCACTTGATTCAAAGGCCCTATCTATAAATAGGTATTCTTACTTTTTATTATTGACAGATGTGGATCTTTTTTATTTACCCTTGTAACGGGAATTTTATAAGCACATTTGTTTGATGCAAATGCAGTTGGTATAATAGGATAAGTATGATATTCTTCAGACTGATCTCTTTATGGTGGCATTTAGATGCAGGAATTTGAAAATACAATTTTTAATGTTATGTAGAAAGATCACACTTCCTTTTTCTAATACGAAAGTGTTATGATATTTATTTATATAAATCCTCTGTCATTTGCATTTCCTGCTTCTTAATTACCTGATATTTTATTTTGATAGGCTCTGTGTTGCGAAAAGGAGAGATTTTCTCAAGCACTTTGTGTTTGATCAGTCTGTCAGCACCCCAGGAAAGCCAAGACCCTTGTGCCAAATCAGTCTGTCAGTATGCCATTATAAAAACCCTTCAGTGAACTGTCCCACTAGATTGGAGGGCAGTTCAAATGTCATGTTCAGGGTCACACACCGAACAGAAAAACCCCTCCTGGGTCTCCACACCTTTATGCACTGCCAGTGACTGCCAGCACCCTTGAAATACCCACATTAACAGTTTACAGAGTAAGACTCTTTATTAGTGAAATTGTGAGAATTTAAGGTCCAAGAATTGCCAGGGATAGTGTCTGACTGCAAATATATATTCAAAGTAATATTAATTCAAAGCAGCATACTAACAAACTCTACTCCCCAATAAAAGCTGGCCAAAGAGAATCATTCAGCATGCAAAGAACACAGTTCTTTACCCAAAAAGAATCTCTATGGGGGACAAGACAGGTTCAGACTCTCACCTGATCCCAGAAATTATGATGGAATCTTCCCCCACTTCTCCCCATTTCTAGCTTGCTTTTACACTATTTCTTTACATTTAGGTGGAGTTTGGGTATGTATGGCTTGTATGACTTTAGTCATACATCTTACTAGTGAGTGGTGGTCATACCTTGGGGGTGGATATCTCAGGATAGTACCTGAGATAACCTTGGGATGGGGACATCTTCCTTTACCTCCCTTGGTTTTCAGCTGCTGTGTGGTTTATCAGGTCGCGAGTACCACTGAGTCGCCTCCTCTACAAGGATTTTGGCAGAGCCTGGCCATGTTGGTTCTACTCTGCTCCATCATCAGTTTAATCCCCCTTGGACTGTATTGTGTGGGGGAGGTCAGACACGCTGACTGCATTCCACATGGGGAGTAGCAGCTGCATGCTTCCCAAGAACTTCCATACCTTTATCTTTCTACCCTCAGTCATGTTCCCACACTGGTTAAGCTTTCCTTTTAAACAAGTAATAGTGTTTTAGAAACAGATTATTCACTGTGTTCTGCAAAACCTCTATATACTCACTGAATTGTGGGACAGAGAGTAGATGCCGGTTGAGGGGAATGCAGGGCAGCCCAAAAGGTGTCTCATTCATTTTACACGACTTGTTAATCATGATCCATATAACATTATTGCATCTGTGGTTGTATGTAGAACATGAAATTGAAATGTAAAATAAAACATTGAAGTATTGAAGAGTGTCTACAGTAACAGAGTGGATATATTTGCTTTTATACAATAAAGAAGGCTCTGGTAGAAACCTTTTCCTTGCTATTCAAAATAGCCAGCATTCATTGTTTTCCCAATGGAATTACACACTGGGCTTCTAATTATGTTCAGTCAAACGATGTTTAAATATCTTTATCATGAAAACTAAGTATCATACTTAGGGTTTCTATTGAGGACTTTAAGGAAATTTAGAACTCAGAAATATTAAAATGTTAATGAAATACTTTATTAGTTATAAAAAAAGAAAAACTACAAGCTATATAGAGAAAAAAAGAGAAAACTGCTGTATGTCTAATCTGAATAGTTTTGAGTGACATGATAATTATTTATGAAAATAAGACAGCAAAAGGAAAATGGCTGTAGTAGTCAGAAACACACTTGGTCTCTGAGACTTTCTAATCATAGGAAAATTTAGTCCAATTACTGTGTTTGCTTACCAAAACTAAAATGAATTTTACTTAGAAAATTACTATTCTTTTCTCTGCCTACTGAAACAGTGAACAGTAAAGCACTGCAATATTTTTACATTCCAATTCAAAATTTCTCTACACCATGTCAATAAAAAAATATAAGGAGATTTAACAAACCTCATGTTTCACAATATTTCCCTTGAAAAGTAACATATCATCCCAAAATTTCATTTGGAGATTTTGAGTTAAGCACCAGGTAAGAAGTAAATTAACATGAAAAATCTGAATAGAGTTCATCAAATATAGAAGATGAAATATAAATTGCCTAAAGATTCAGTCAATGTTCATTAATGCAAAATATACTACCCTGTCTCCAAAACTTACTTTTGCTTCGAAATCCATTTTTCAATTGGAATACATTTGCTGAATTCCTATTTAAGTGGGTTTTGCACTGGTATTTGAAGACTCATTCTTTTCTCCTTTGACTTAACAAGAATACAACAGAAAACAACTGGGAAAAAAGGTACACAAGCACTTCTCATCTTGGAAGGTCAACTGAAATAATTCCTACAAACATTCATGCTAGATTATAACACTGATACACTTTCTGAAACACCACAAATTTTGAAACCTTACTTACAGCACACATTTTTAAATCAAGTGTACATTCTTCCTTTCCTTGGGCTCAATGTGCCAAAAGTTGTTTGATAGAGAAGTGTTAGTTGACCTGACATAGTCCTACACATCCCTTAGTGTATCTAATACCATTGGGAAAAATAAATATCCGGGTCTTTGTCTTCAGGGAGAGGAGAACACTCTGTGGCAAGGTGATACTGGCAAGTAACCTAGAGATTATACAGAACAGTTTCAGTAATCAAAGTGCATAGGAAAATTTAATGTACTGTAAAATATTTTAGACCTGGAAAGAAAAAAGGGCAGAAGAGGCTGAGAGAACCTTAAGGGGTCATTTAATCTATCCTTCTGTCCCAAGAGAGAAACAGGCATTGCTACATCACTTCTGTCAGATACTCACCATCTGTTCTAAAAGGCTTTAATGACAGAGAAATCCACAGCCTCCCCAGGCAATTTATTACATTTCTTGCTACCCTTAGTGATAGAAAAATTTCTCTAGTGTCTAACCAGACATCCTGGCTGCAATTTATCCAGTTTTTCTTGTTCTATACCTCACAGAAAATGGAAAAAAAACTCCACAAACTTACTCCATTTTGCTTGGCAAAACTTTGCTAAAAACATGTTTAAATTTCCCTTTCTCCTGCTCTAGACTCTGTCTATCCCAATCTTTCTGAACTTTGCCACTAACCAATGCTCCTGGAGAAATTTTAGTGGTGTTGAGTACATCAGAAGGATAATGTTAGTAAATATTACTCCCTATTCTTCAATTCGTGCAACAAAATATGAGACATAGTACTGTTTTAAGCATTATCGTGGTCTTGATTCATGCATCAATTTCTGCAGAATTCCTACACAGTTGTTCATTTACTTTATAGTCTGAGCACAGTTTAATATTCCTCCATTCATATGGTGTAGCTGTCCTAAGTGAAATAAGGGAGTTTGTTGGTTTGTTTGTTTTGAACCTATCTCGGATACACTTTTTTTAAGATTGTGGATTTCTAACCTTCTATTTCAGCCCATAAAAAATGTCCCAAAGTTTGATATCATCCAAATTTAGTCCAGAACTCTATTCTATTGGCCAGATTATTTAAGAAATCATCTATTACCAGACTAACAACCAACCCATCAATCCCTCAGTTTTTCTGAATCTCCAGTAAATCTTTCAATATGGTTCCAAAGACCCGCACTATAGTTTCTCTTAAATGGCACTCAAACTTATTACCTGAATATCAAAAGTTGTATTCAAGACAAGACTGGGCATCCGTTGCTTCTCTTTGACACACAAGGCCAGTTGAAATGTCAAAAATTAATTAAACTTATTTGTCAGAAACTGTTCCGGACAGATCTGAGGACTATCATTTTTCTGTTTTCTTCCACTTGTTTTTCAAATACTTTGGGTTTTTTAAAGTTTTTTATTTTCTGTTTTTGTTTTCTGTCACCTATTTTTTGGTATAATATATAAAACTTTAAAATTCATATGAAAATTTAATGAAATGAAGATACATGTATGAAACTACTTACAATAAAACAAGTAGAATACCTATGAAAATGTATGGAAGGTTTAATATTTGTGTATTCTGTAATTGTATCATTCTGCATGTTAATTGCTCTAAGGTTAGGGGGTTTCTTATAAATTAGCTAGATGTTTGCTTTATTTAGATATTGAAATTATGTCTTGCAAAATCTGAGAAAGTCCAATAAAAGTTCAAGACTTTTTTGCAGCCATTCAAATACCATATGAATTAATCTCTGTCAAGTTCAAAGAGAACCAAATAGCTTTTGAAGTCACATGAATTTTCTTTCTAGTTCCTTTTCTGAATTCCTGAGCAATATGCCAATCCATTACATTATATCCAGGACTTTCTTCTCCTTATGAAAATGGTGATTTCTTTCTCTTTTTTTTAACCTCAGTTTTAGACATTTATTCTGATTTGGAGAAATTAAATTTGAAAATATTTCATCCACTAGCATTCTTTCTGTTTGCCATGAAATTTTCATATGTAGGTTGATAAACCATGGCAAAGCACAGCGAGTATATGTTTTTGTATAGACAGGTAACAGGTACATGTGTGGGTATTCTGTTCATGAAAAAAAAATGCATTTTTTTTTTCCTATCTACTTACGAGTTTAAATAGTTTAAACTCATACATTCAGTGTAAAGGAAGAGACACCTGTCCAATTTTTACTTCACCTTGAAATAAAATGAATGAAATATGATCCTATATTTTGGTTGTTTCACTGACAGGTTTCTTTGACAGAAACCTTTAGCAGAAACACAACATCCTTTGACTATCATTGCATTCTCACCCTGACTTTAATGTACTTAGTACAGTATCCTCTTAGTTCATGCTGTCTCTGATAATTTTGTGTAACAGCTTTTTGCCTTTATAGGGGGCAACACCACAGTAAATAGCAAGGAGACAGGCAGTTCTCTGAGAAAGCAGGGCAGTGTTTCCTTACGAGGCAAGAAATGCAAACATTTTTGAATAGTTTTTTTCATTGATCTAGGACAGTAGGGCTTAAACATAATCATGCAAATTAGCGTTTATGAGAAAAGAGCTTGGTAAGTTTGGAATGTTTCTCATGAAAAGCAAATTATGCATGAATTTTCTCTCATTCTTGAGATTCTGATCAAATAGAAATGAATACTTATAAGAAAAGATTGGAAGCTTTGGTGCCATTCTTCTTAAATGAAAATGCAGCGAGTACAATTTTTCTGGTACATTTATGACCAAGCAATTGCTTACATTTATAAATAAATATATTTTACAGGAAATAGAATAATAGTAAAACCTGAACACAGTGGATTTGACTAAGAAAGAGAGAGAGAAAAAGTAAGATTTTTACATTATTACATTTTCTAGTGGCAGGCTGATCACTTCAGTTTTGTTTTTTTTTACTTTTTTAAAAATTATCTCATAGTTCCTCTTCTATGCTACCAAATATCTAAAAAAATAACAAAAAAACAAACCAAGAAAAACCCCAAAACCCCAAAATTAAAAAAAAAAAGCAACCATATAATCTTGACCATAGTGATTATGAATAAATAGCACTACTAAATATACATCTCTTGTAGGAACCTATGGAAAGATACATGAATCGATTCAATATGAAAAGGAAAATAAATCAGTAATTAGGAAAAAAGGAAAAGAATTATTTTTACCTAATTACTTTGACACTACCAAAGCAGTGTAGATTTTTATTCTGTGGACTTTTTTAGTGAAATCCGGTGAAAGTAAAGCTCAAACTACAAAAGGAAGTCAGTGAAGTCAGTAGAACAGTATTTGGCTTTATGATTCGGATAAGAGATCAGCCCAATTTAGTAGTTGGGGTTTACACTTAAATTCAATTTCCAGGTGTCCTATCCAGTTTTTAGGGAAAGGAGGGAGGGGAATAATAATTTCAGATGTGTATAAGGGACTTTGTTTTCAACATTTTTTTGCTCCTATGTGTCTCTGAAATACTGTGAGACTGTATGTCATGTGTAATTTGTCCATAAATCAAAACGAACCGCTATTTCATGCCTGTGATGGCTAAAAGAAGTCACTAGAGGTACTGTCAAAACTGCTGCTTATCCTAGTAAACAAAAAACTCACAAAAACCCCAAAACCTTTTAAAAGGCCTTTAATATAATTTCTAAATATAATTTTTTTAATGTGTTCTCATTGTACTCTCTCATTTTTGATATGTGCATATGTTTGACACTAAAAACCCAGATATTCTCAGAGCCTGCATGAGCATATCATAAAACTAGTCATCTAACTCCCTCACATACACTATTATTACTGATAATTTTCAGACCTAGATACTAAAATGTCTATGTCTCAAGTTAATTTTGCTTGTGGAAATGTTGTCATTTCTCTTTTGCCCCATCCTGAGATACATAATCATGGTGTCTCTTCAGTTATGATATGCTGTTTAGAGGATTATTATCCCAAGTATTTATAAATTCTCTGCGATCAGTTAGATAAACTTGGTACCTTGGCTTGCACTGCATTGAATCAGGGGTATCCCAAGTCAGTCAGAATTAGAAGATAGACCTGCCAATAGGAAATACAGCAGTGTTGTGTAAG
Source organism: Rhabdornis inornatus (assembly GCA_013397075.1). Lineage (NCBI taxonomy): Eukaryota > Metazoa > Chordata > Aves > Passeriformes > Rhabdornithidae > Rhabdornis > Rhabdornis inornatus. The sequence goes on along the minus strand of VWZS01005652.1, from coordinate 3,067,039 downwards.
GTAAATTAAATGCCAGGCTATGTGGGGAAGAAATAGAGACATTATATCCTATTTTCATACAGGAGTGGCCCAGGCTCTTGGGTGGAAATAGCTACCGATAGTCCTTGAGGTGCGTATAACTTTACTCCTTTTCAACAACTCAAAGACTTCGAACGTTCCCTCTGCATCAGATGGGCAAACATACTTTGAACTCAAAAAAATCTTGCTTCAGGCTCCCGGAGGACTGCTTTCACATCCTTGCCTGCCTCAGTCTACAGTGAAGCTGCTCCAATATTCACATGCTTGGTGGCTCATAAGGAAACATTATCTTCCCCTTCAAATTCCTCATCTCAAGTAGAATAAAACAGTAGAAATATTTTTTATTTTGGAGATACTGTAAATAAAGTATAAATAACTAATATTTAATAATTTAAAATTCTTTGCCTAACAAGTTTGTTTAAGATGAGAGAGAACCATTCTTATAATTATGTCAACATAATTATAATTTTGAACCACCATTTAGAATCTCTGCTTTAGGAAGTGAAGGGTAAAGATGGTTTTGTGAATCTGTAACCCTCTGCACAAGTATTTTTAATGTATGCAATATGTTTGAAAATAAGCTAAAAAAGTGGAATTGAATCTGGGGATTTATCTTGGGAGCAGCTAACTAATGGGAAAAAGGTACAGTTCAAGCTTTTGCTATGGAAATATTTTAATATTTACAGAACATTTTACAGAATTGCCATGTGGACAATTTCTTCAGTTTATCTTCCATTTTAGTTGTCATCTGAAATCATATTTTGACATGCTGGAGCTTCAAGAAAACTTAACTATCACCTGATCTCCTCCCTTGTCAGTGTTTTAAAAATAGCATTAGACAAAAATTTTAAGAATATTAGTTACCAAAGAATCAATTCTGTTACAGAATGAAAGACACCATTAATTTTTAATGGAAAGCGAAATGAAAATTTGATGCTGTTAAAATCAATAAGTTAATTTGATTATTTTATATCCAAAAGATTTATTAAAAGCTTAGTTTTATTGTATTTTAGGAAACACTTTATGTTAAATCATTACACAGATCTGCTTGGAAAACATGAGATGTCTCTTTCTCAATTTTTGGTTGTTTATTTAATGCAATGATAGTTCTGGGTGAATATAGAAGCTTTATGAAACTCATATAATAGCTACTAAATATATCAAAGAAGACATAATCAAATTTCTTACTCTTTAGTGTTCTTCATGAAAAATTGGGGTAAAAATGTACACTAAAGTTTTGACATTTTATTGTACATTTAGAAGCTATGCAAGGAATACTGTGAATGGTGCCTTGTATAAAAAATTCACAAAGCAGTCACTAATGACAATTTATAAATGGATTTCAATTATGCAGTAATAGATCTAGGAACTGCAGCTTCACCGGAAGCTACAAATGAGAAGTTCTCTGAAAGAGGATGAGAACACCTAATTTTTCTTTCATTTAAACACCTTCATATTCACAAAATAATAATAGAAAAAAAAAAAACAAAACGCACAAAACAAATTGGATTAAAGAACGTAAATTACTCAAGGCAATCAGTCTACAGGGGTTTCTCATTATTTTTCTGTGACATTATAACAAGCAATAATAGAGTAAATTAAGTCTTGCTAGGAGATACGGTGATTGAAAATACTGGCCCATGGCATGGTTTTCCTAGAAGTTTGTTTTGTTTTCATGAATGCAGATCTGTCTAAATTAAGTCTTGTGCCTCAGTGAAGTTCAAGTCTCTTGTGCTTTTGCTTGTCTGTCTTCCTTTAAGAAGATCCTATATTTTTCTTCTTTGTCCAATTCTACCCTTTCACCATAACCTTTAAGATCTTCTTGCATCTACAGTGCAGTTATAAATCTGTAAATATTCTTTCAAGCAAGCCACTAGGAGCTCTGATTAAACCCATCACTAAAAAAATAATTTGAAAAGAGTGACATCTTACAGTGTTTGGTCTTTCTATACAAATTTTATAGAAAACAAGGTAGTGGATTTTTTTGCATTCCAATCTAAATCACATTAGTTGAAATGTGTCTTCCATCTTAATTTTAAGGAAATCCATGTTGTCTTTGAGAACTCATTAACAGAGAGCCCTTTCTGATCTTTCCAGAGTGCTAGCTTTAAGTGAAGTGGTTTTGCTGTTGATATCAATTCAGTTATAGGTGCTTTCATAAAAGAAGAAATCCAGACATGTCAGAGTCTGGATCAAGAGGAACCATAAACAGGGGCAAGCATAAGCTGTGACTGGACTGGAAACTTGTATTCTGATAAGGTATCCCAGGCAGGGACTCAAGGCAAAATGCTAAACTGAAAAGGGACTTCTCAACCCATGGATATGAGACCCCAGTGTTGTGGTCTCCAGAGGGTGAAGACCCCAGGTGAGGCAGGTCAGGGCCATTAAGCACTCAAGACCCTCACAATTCTAATGGAGATTCACTTTAGTAAATAGTGCAGAATATTCCACAAGTATTTTATCATCTACCTAATTTTAAATCAAACCTATTCCACTCCATACTTTCCTGCAAAATTTATATTTTGCAATGTATTAGTGGTGCTTGCTAATTTTTTGTGCCATTGAATATCCTGTTGCTGTGCTCCAAGAAAGAGAACAAAACCTTTCAGAATATTCTTTCCGTGTGACACATTTCAATGTGACCTTTCATTTGCTCCAGACACTGGAGTGTTTAGTCTGTTCACCTGTCACCTAAAGACCTTTAGTTTCACCTAGCTAGTTTCTACCAGGACTCCAAACTTTAATTGTTGTAGTTTCCAGGAATCAAAATGTCCTGTTTTTTTGGCAGGAAATGAAGGCTATGAGTTATGCCAGAGAGAGGGAGAGGGAGAGAGAGAATGTTTGAAAGGTGGAATTTTAAATGCTCTCTACAGGGAGTGTGTTCTCAATTTCCGTAGATATCACAGTAGTCCACAGAAGAGCAAAATACACTCGAGCATGCATAAAAATAATATAGTAAACAGAGAACTAAGTCTAATTAGTCTAATTTGACTAGTTAGAAAATATAATAAAGTGTGATAAGTGCCTCCTCAGAATTCACCCATATGCTGCAACAGCACTGAAGGGATCCAGATCAAGCCCATTGGAAGATATTTTGGCCCATCTTCCACATGCTAGTAGTAAACTAATTAGAAAAACAAGCTAGAACATAGAGGGTCTAGGTTCAAATTCTTCGTCTCCCAAAAGTAATTTGAGATCCTGGGTTATTACTTTCCAGAAGATTCAGCAAAACATTGAGTTTTAGGATATTTTTAGTAGGGGCTTTCTATCTCTCGCATTTAAAATCTTTTGCTTCTATTGGAGCAATTTATATTCTTTTATGTCGATAAATAAAGACTCATTTTTGAGGTTAAGGCAGATTTACAAGTGGAGAGTCAAGCTCTATGTAGTGAACATATAAGTCTTATAACAGAAGCACACCAGTGTTTAAAAACATCTTTCAAAGGACACAGAATACGGACCAGTAAGAACTGAATATTTACCACAACTACTAACAGGAGCTGAGTTCTGTGCTTAGAACATGATTATATGTAATTATTTCTACTTTCTTGGCAGAAAATTATATGCAGTATGGAATGCCACAGCAGAGTGCATGAGGCAATAGTGTAGAGGATAAACAGCAAAATTATAATTTGAATTCCTGGATTGACGTTTCTAGACTGTTGACTTCACCGCATAATTGTCTGATGAGTGTTAAACAAGTCATGTTTCCTACTGCTTTACAACACAAAAACAAACTCCAAAGAAGAAGATCAAACTCAGCATCAAGCCAACTTTCATGCTGGCAAAAACGTAAGTGGCTTTAGTTCTTCAAAAATTCAGGAACAGGAACAAACAGTGGAAGCTTCTGAATCCTGTTTGCCAATAGTGAACCAGGAGTCTACGGAGATACAAAAGCACGTGAATCATCAAAAGCAGATTCAAGCAGGAACAGAGATTAAGAGCAAGCAAAATACATAAAAAAGACTTTATTTTAAGGCTGCAGTGGTCTAAATTCCCACTTCACACTCTTGGAAATTATCATGCTTTTGATGGGTCTCTTTTCCATATGTTTATTTAGAGAACATATCGTTCTCCTACTCTCTTTTCAGACTTGTTTTACAGCTTCTGTGTCACTGGGGTGTGCTTTCTTTTCAACCTTGACAACTTTGAGTATTCTTTAAAAGCAAAAAGGAGTATCAGAGAGACAATTTCTTTATGTTTTTAACAATGCCATTTACAGAAATAAGACCAGCTTTATATCTGTCTTTTCAAAGAATCAAGGAAATATTTTTCTCTTTTTTTTTATAATTATATTCAGAGTTCATGATAAGGGAGCTGCCTCTGACATCCTCACCATTTTTTTTACATTTTAGCATGAATACTAGAAGACTGCTTGCATTCTTGGTTCACATTGTACTACACTGCATATGACTGTGTTGGAAATATGTTGACTTACTATCTCTTAAATATAGGAAATTCTGCAAGAATATTTTATTTTACTTGTAAATTATTGTCTCACCAATCACCAGCAATTGATTCACACCAGCAATTAATTGATATAATTAGATGGCCGACAATGATTTCTACTCTTTTTCATGTTCCTGTCAAGAAAAAAAAAAAAGACTTCTCTTTGCCTCCCCCCATCTTTTTAATTTCTGTACCTCACATTTGTTGTTAAATAAAATCCATATTATTGACTGCAGCATATGAATTCATTTGAACCTTAATTCAGGCAGAAGCATCCCTAAATAATAGGGTCTTAACAACCTCATAAACAACTTCTTGGTTTACAATTAAAGGGAAAGCTTCTACTCTTTGTCTACTTTGTATCTCTTCATCATATTGACCAAAGACATTTGCAAATTCTTGTCCATCACAAAGCTGAATCTGTCTTCTTCAAGCTGCTTTAGAATTGTGTGTTAGCAATATCCATGTCCCTTACACAGAATATGTCACTAGGGCACAATCTCTAGGGGGGGGAAAACAGCCTGCTTAGATTCTGGGCAAGGCATTCCAGGCTGTTACTTGGTTGGGGTGACCCTTTCTCCTATTTTAGCATTCATTTGAAGTTTTATTTTTCCTCAGAAATGTCGATGAAGATTCACTTGTTTAGTTAAACATCCTTGTTCAACAAGTGGCAGCAAGAAATTGGTTTCTCTTTGAAAACTCCAACATCCCTATTACCTCTCCTCTGTATACACATTTAGACATAGTAAAGAACAATAGAAATTAAGAGAAATCTGTTGGCCTCAAAGAACTTTGACCTATAGACTTCAAAATATTGGATAAGTTGAACTGAGGATAGATGCCAGAGAATCAGTTACATTAAGTCTCATTTTCTGTAAGAACCAGATTAGGCTGATTGATATACAGATAATTCTTCTTTCATTTTCTAAATATTGGAACTACAGCAGAATTTTGGAATATCATCATTTTTCAAGAGTTACAGGAGACATAGAATCATAGAGCATTCTGCGTTGGAAGGGACTCACAGGTATCATCAAAGTCTAACTCCTGGCTCTGCACAGGTCAGTCCCAAGAAACCCAACCTTTGCCTAAGAGCATTGCCCAAATGCTTCTCTAAATGCCCCTTGAACTCCAGTGCTGTGATTCCTCTTCATTCCTGCATAGCACCTGTAATTTTCTGAGCTATGTTCAGCTATGGTCTATTTGTGGAAGTGCAATATCCCTACAGTCCTTGTGTTTGCTTAATCCAGAATTTGCTATCTGTCTCTAATGAGATTTTCCTGGATATTAGTTGCAAAATCTTACATCCTGGAATAACAGAGGTACAGCCCAGTCGACAGCAATCATCCAGAAGGACGCAGAAAGACAACTTTCACCCTGCACCCTGTTTGTGTTTGTGTGTTTGTGTTCGTGTCACAGCCTAACAAACTGAAGGTAACTCAGCTCAAAACACACAAATTTTTCTCCAGAGAAAGTTTTATCTTCTAATTGTATATACACAGATAATAAACATTTAAACAAAATAAGGTAAAAATATGCAGTTCCCAGCATCCTCTCCTACAAACTTCAGTTTAAAAATCTCAAACAAAGGACAGTTTTCTTCTTCTGGTCTCTCATGGTCCACCCCTGGGTGACCTGATTGAGACTTTTAATGCCTTTTTTACTAGAGTCAGGACAAAGCAAAGCTCTACTGTTAGTTTTCCTCAATGTTTTATTGCACTGGATATTTTACCTGGTTTTGAGTTGCTGCCCAAGAAAAATTACTCTACCCACTAAAACCTAATGAATCACAAAAGATAAGCAAAATCTAGTTGAGCAAATGTCTTATCAGCATGTTCCTGGCAATGCTGCTGTACCTCAGTAGATGGTGTCCAGGCCCAGGCTGAGGTGGGCCAGCAGAACCAGCAGAGGTCCAGAGCAGCTGCAGGCCTCCGCGGGGGGAACATAAGCGTCATACCTTTAGCAATGAGTTCAGCAACCCATCTCACTGCCTCCCTATAAATTTCAACTGGAAAAGGTAGGATTTCCTTTTATAAAGTTTGTTCCTCCATCCTGTTTTTTTAAGACTTTACAAAGTGACTGAAATCTTTTTTTGGATGAAGAGTATTTTATCCAGGTGTTTTGATGGGTATTAGTAGTGGGACATGCAGGTGTGGGTTTTGGTGTTCGATTTCTGTTTTTATTTTCCCAGTGCACTGTCTGCAGAACAAAGTATTCCTATTAATTATGGAAGGTGGGGAAGTAAATTTTTGCTGTCACCCTGGAGGACACAGCCAAAGAAAGTCCAAATTCTTGTACTGAAATGCTCTAACAGAGCACCTCTGAAAACTTCACTGCCTTTTCTCTTGGGAAAATCAGAGCTGCATCATAAATCCTGAGTGAGTTGGAAGGAATGGAACTCCTTTTTACTCTAGACATGCTCTATGTCAACACACTGCAAAAGATATTTTTACATCATAAAATTTGTTCCTGAAAGGCCTTGTCTCAAAAATTTGTGGAGAACAGTTTTTCAAGTGGTAGACAGTTTCATCTTTTCTGAGACTTCTAAATGTGTCTGCCTGGATTTGCGAATTCCTTTACCTCAAAGGAACTTATGTGAGGAGAAGGAAAAAGTATTTGAGATTAAATTCAGTAAATTACTGAGGGTAAGAAGAGTTCATTGTTTGTCTCAAATGGAAAACAATAGCTTTATATAATCTTGATTATCTCCCAGACATTAAAAAAAATGCTAGAAGGTTAGCAACTGAATAGTGAAAGGTAGTCGGTACAATTTTACAGTGCTTTCTTGGAGGAATAGCCCAGTTTTGCAATAGTTTTTTAACTCTTGGGCCTAGTTATCACACATTTTATAATTTTCTCCACATGCTTTACAGAAAGAAAGCCTGCTCAATAATTTCTGAAACCATCTTAGTAAGGCACAGGGTCTGTGATTCTTGGCATTGTCCTGTGCAAGTCTAGGAGCTGGAGTCAATGGTCCTTTTAGGTCTCTTCCACCATAGGACATTCTGTGATTCTGCGTTTGTCAATGCCACTAGTGAGTTCATAAACCTGTTCAATAATCTTAATTTTTATTTCAAATTTTTGGCTTAAAGCCTTTTTAGTTTTTCTTCCCAGACATTCCATACATCTGATGAAATTTACCACCCCTCTGCCATTTGCTATTTAACCTGTAGCTGGCTCCTTAATGGGGAAGAGAAAAAATTAATAAACCAAATGATTTTATGGGAAATATTACATATACAACATATCACATGAAATCAAAAAAGCACCACAGTAAAAATGAAGACACAAGTTATAGATATTGAAATAAATTTTTTTCCAAATAAATGAAATTATTTATTGGTATTTCTTGTTTGCAATATGAGCTTATATTCTTAAGTTTAGCATTGGACTCCAGAGTGCACAGGTATCAAAACTACGTTTAGAGCAGAGTATCAAATCACTTCCTCAAAGATATCTTTTATACAATATGAACCTCAAATCATTTTTTTCCTGTCACTTCTTAACTCTTACATTGCTAATGCATGTTAGAATATTGTGTTGGCTCTAAACTAAGATATGCAGTGGTACAAAAATAATATTAGCCCTTACTCTTATTAGTATTATTGTGTCTATTATTTTGATTTACATTTTCTTGTAGCTTACTAAGCCAAAAATAAAACTAGCAGCAACACTAATACTCTATCTTTTTCCCCTTCTTTCTGACAGTAGCTTACTGTAGGTTCCTGGGTAAAACTGGAAGCTTCGTACTTAGTATAATTTGCATACCTTACACAATATTCTTTTCCGGATTTTTTTTTTTTGCATATCTGAAGGTCTAAAATATAGTGGAGACCATCTTCTTAAACAACACACACCCTAATAACTGGTAGCTGGACTGAGGAAAGCACCTAAATGCAAAGTTACTGGAAAGAAAGGTCTGTACTAATGAGATAGTTTAGGATCTAATGTTGTGGAAAGGATGGGCTTAGGAAACATGACCAGATTTTCATATTTTGGAACCCATTACTTTTACAATGCACTAATTTCTCATTCAAGTAGAACATTACTGAAAAAGGTTACAACTTCAAGGCCATTGTGAATCAGTTACTTATATTCCTTCCTAAATGTTCAGGTGTTCCCAGGTACCCTGTCACCACTGAGCCAGGCTTACCCTAGCAGTGAATACTTTACAAGTTAGTACAAGTACCGAACTGGTACCTTGGAGTAACTGTAGCTTATGACATGGTACTTTCTGCTGAAAACCAAATTAGCATTTCTATCCAAGGATTTTAGGTTAGGCTGCCACATGCTGGATTAAGAGATCTTAAATGTGGCCAATGTTAGCATTTGAAGGTCCTTCAGAAGATGTACAGATGTACACTGTTTAGTGAGCTAATAAAACACAAATAACAAGAGATAGCCCAAAACTTCTATACAGTGAAAACAATAGATCTGCTCATGTGTTAATGGTGTTTGTTGATGATAAGATAGAGGAATCAAACCATGAAACCATGAAAGATTCATGGATTCAGTGATTCCCAGCAAGAGCAAAAGTTCCCCATTGTCTCCATTCATAACTAAACAAATAAACAGTGTTTGTTTCTTTCACTTTGGCAGAAGTGTTAAGTATTGATCCCAGCTAGAAGTAGGGCATCAGAAAAGATGTGATGAATGGCATTAGACCATTTAATCTATATAACTCAAGGTAGTAGTAAGTTTTGCCTCTTAGGTTTCAGAATTAGATTAAGACTTGGAAGATGTTTCCCTGACATCAGGGAGGCCAGCACGGGTTATGTGGGCTCACCTCGTTATTTACTTCCTGCCATTTCACGAGTTCAAGATGCTGGCAGCTTCTTTGCTCTACACAGCTTTGAGTTTTGTTTCCTTTTTTTTTTCTATTATTCCTCCTGCATGACCAGAAAACCCCTAATTTTAATGTTTGCTGCCACTACCAAACTTGATTTATTGTTCTATTGTACTTAGGTCTGCTAAATATCTGAGATTATTTTACAGGTAGGATTCAAGTGACAATCTTTCCTTGAAAAATGGTTTATTAAAGGGCAATGACAAAAGCTTTTCCAAAAAGAGGAGAAATGGCCAATGGTAATAAAAGATAAGGCTTTTAACTATGCCTAAACTGAATGTAAAATGAAGAATATAAAAAACCACTTTGCACTATCGCATGGGGGAATAGGTTGTAAACGTGGAAAGACAAAGCAGGTCCTGAACTGGAAAGCAATGCTATACAGCTGAATTCCAATGGGATGGAGTTTTTGCTGGTGGATTTAACAGAAAACTCAGGAGAATAAGTGGATGTAAACAGGTAACAGTTTTTTTAGGCCTCCTATTTTATGGCAAAACAAAAAGACATAATGGTGACAGTTAAAACATTTGGATGTTAAATTTCAAGCAGAGTCTAAGAGTGCTTTGTGGTGAAGGCAGTCAGCAAGCGATATCAGAATTATAGAAGTGCTGGAGAGATGCAACATTTTACAAATTAGTTCAATAAAATTGCTGTCCACTGTACAGTGAGGGTTTCTTGGACTTCTGAGTATGACATCAGTCATTTAAAGAACAAATTTGGAATGGCACTTCATTTATAAAAAGTCCCAAACAACTTAGAAAGCTCCATAGGGGTAGGAGTGGGAAGGAAGCATGAGACCATATTATCTCTCCCACTGTGTACAAAGAAGAGAGGAGAACGTCTATCAAAAGAAAAGGATGTGTTATTGCCATGCTTTATTGGGCAGTTGAAATAGACTGTTTCCCAGGAGTATTAGGATTCAGTAAGATCTGTTACATATTCTCCTTCAGGGATTCCTTAAGTACAGATTAGCATTTTAGAGATTAAGAGACTTAACTTCTACTTGGAAGCTTGATTTTCTGTTTCAGCAATCTTATTCAGATACTTTCTGGGTACTTCTCATGAAGGGGAGTCGATTAGACTATGCTCACTGACCATGTGGCTCACATCTTTCAGAATTATATGTACTGTTCTTTTGACAAATATAAGAATCTATGATATACAATCTAAAGTTAGAAACCCTAAAGCCCTTCTTATTTCCTGTACTGTAGAACACAAAAACATTAATGAAAAATGAAAGTGCTGTTGCACTAAACAAAAATGAGGCAAAGTAGTGACCTCTCAAATTTAGAAATAAAATTAATACGTGGAGAAAAATATCTTTGTCCTCCAAATTTGCATTAAACATTGTGAGGCTTAAAAGAAATGTAAACTTAAGGAAAAATGAAGATCAGAAGTTGTGGCCTAATTATTTTTCTAACCTTCGTAAGGAGCTCTGCCCTGAGTTCAATTACATATTTGCCAAGGCAGACATGAAGCCAGCCTTTCCACCCCTACAATGCCGTTACAACAACATCATGCCTCTATTCATGGAAACACTCTAAATATTTGCACTTTTAGGCCATATGGAGACTGTTTTCCAATGAACTTTATTCCTTTCTCCTTCACAAGCATGATTTCTCTAAAAACACATTAAATTCTACAAAGACGTTTTTTTAATCTATCTAAAACATTTCAACTTCTGTCATTTAAGTAGAGAATTGGAAACTACATGGTTTTGAGCCAAACTTTAACTTTTTAAATGATAATTTTATAATAAAAATAACTTTTAGCATCATTATGTTAATTTGGTAAGTTTTATATACTCCAAATTATAGTCTCCTACAAGCAATCATGAACACAAAGCTTGTTTTGTTTTCAAAACATCATTTTATTCCAAAGTATCAAGCAGGCTCAACAGTTCCTTGGGGAATTATTCTCTGAAGGGAAGGTAGCAGAAGTAGTGATGTAAAGAATGTAAAAAAGTGGGGAAAAGCAAAATAATGCAAATAGGATATGTAAGAGAGATGTAAGCTGTTCCATAAATAACCACATGGAAAAAAATACATAATGGAAAACTGCATTTTTTAAACCTCGCAAAAGCAAAAGGTCTTAAAAAATGGTGTAAGACTCTAAACTGGGAAATTAGGCTGACAGAGAACTGTTCATGAGAAAAGATTCAGGCAGAATCTTGGCAATTAAGGTTAAGACATTTCAAAAAATGTGCTGTAAAAGCACAAGCTAAATGCTGAAGGCATAAAAATCCCTACTGTGACTGTAGACTGATGGACTTTGGACTTATTTTGCCAGAAAATAAGTGTTGTATGTCATATTCATTACTGAGTCCCACTTAATTAACTATGAACTTAATCATTAAGTAGCTTCCAGACTGTATGTCCATTATATAATACATGTGCACACATACAGATATGTTTTGACTTAGGATTAACAGCTTTCCATTTAATTCTTCCCCACTTGCCTCAGAATAGGTGCTATAATAATGCACTACTGCATGAAAAAAGAGTTAGCAAGAACCAGTGACTCAAAGTTTATGTATATAGGATCCAAGTACATACATAGCACATTTCTAAAACAATTAATTATTCTAATAGCTTAAAGCCAACTTGGAACTTCTCTTTTTTGTTTCAAAATAAGTTTTAATGCTATTAAACACCTGATTTAAAACAAATCTCTTTTTTTATTTTTCTTTAATGACAATTCCAACCTAACCTCAAATGGAAAAAAAATACCCTGTCTATTTAAAGAGGAAGAAGAATAATTGGAACGTGTTTGCCTTAATCAGTGGCAATTCATATCAGTGTACTATAAGAAAATACTAATTTTCATCCACATACTGTTTTGCAATTTAAGATGAATTCAATTTAAGAAGAATGACAAGGAAATACCAATTTCATACTACCTATATGGTATCATCACACATTAAACAAGACTATCTTAGACTCAAAGAACAAAATGCTAGTTAACAAATAGCTATACTATAATGATAAAAAGTGAAAGGTGATCATGACTGCCATGATAACACTTTTAATTTCTTGTCACACTTCTCTTGAATGAAGTTTAAAAATCGTTTTTTAACTTATGAAAGTATGGCAGACTCCCTGAAATACTTATTTTGGTGTGTTTTCACACACTAGAATATTCTAAGGCAAAAAATCATTTCAATTTAAAAAGAAAAGAGGTAAGAGGCCTAGATTTCTATCTCTCATCCCATTCTTACTGCCAGCCTTGACTGTGTGATGAAATTTTTGTTTGTTTCCAAAACACATCCAGCATTCTTTGGAAATAAAGTTGTTTGACAATGGTTTATACCTGGATTCCTACTCCACAACTAAAATGTACAAAGAATTGTGAAGATCTGTTCTCCAGCTGAACAGTTAGGAAAGTGAACATATGTAGTTTGCTATTAAATAGAATTAACAGGTCTTCTTGCTCTTAGTGACACCAGTTCTTCTTTATAGCAATTTCCTTTTGAAGAAGCAAGTACTTACATGTTGTATAAACAGGTCATAGACTACAAAAATGAGAAGCCATTCAGAACAGGAAAAAATTGATGAAAAGAAAACACAAGAATACTTCAAAGATTCTTCTGTTTAATTTTTTTCTCCCATTGAATAACGTCTCAACCGAACAGAGATGTTGCTTTGAAAAATGTGTAATCTATATCTATTCCTTTCATTTCTTTTCTACTACTTTTGGAAAAAAAAAAAATCATCTCTTTTTGATCATCCCATTTGACTCTTTAAGCACCTATAAATGCCATTTAATGGCAAGCCAAAGATTACCCCTCTATATGTGGAATTGATTTTCCTTATTCATCTTGTGATTTTGTTTGCTTTGAACTTTTTATTCCTCTTCACTTATAAGAGGAAATCTAGGGAGTTGTTATTTTCCCTTGTTATTACTAAGAAAAGGTTAAGGAAGTATTCTTGTATATATTTGTGCAGATGAGTCTTGGTTGAAGTTTATCTCCAATGTAACCGATTTGAATTAAATGAGATTTTTTTTTTCCTTTCTGCGCCAAAGACCTGACATTTTATCTATGTGCACAGTGGGTTTAATGCACATTCTTTTTTTTATAACCTCTCAGATCCTGTGTTTTCCCAATGATATTTCAGTCTCAGTTATAGGGAAGTAAAACTTTACTGTCAGTCGCACTCTTACAGAAAAACTACAACAAAGACAAAAGTCTCAACTCTTACATGAGCACCTGTAATATCATTGCTCCACTAAAAAGCTTGGGGCTCCAACTGGTAACCTGACATCCACACATTTCTATGTCCAATGCAGAGCTTCCAGCCCTTGACAAGTAACTGGGAACTTTTTAGTGTGTCAATGAACAATGCTGTGCTATCATGAAATACTAATACTAATGCTTAGTACTAATACTGCTACTGCTACTGCTACTAATACTAGTACTAATACCGATACTACTAATAATATCAATATTAAGTTCTATTATATAAAACTGGCTTTATGGTAAGTAGCTGTGTCTTAATGGAAAGAATGATAATGGAAGTGTTTATCTTTTGCTCATCATCCAATTAACTTAATCTGGTATACTGGTACTAGAGAGAACGACTTGTTTTTACATTTTTTGTAGCTTTGCTCAACCTTTGCATTTGGAGTGAAGAGGGAGGTGTCTCTCATTATTGTTTTGACTAGCCTGACACTTTGGGCAACCTTCTCACAACTAATTTGCAACAGAAATGGCAAATAAAAATGATCTGCAATAGTCACTCTAAAGAAAAATCTAGATGTGAAACTGGCCACTCATACTAATGTCCTGCTACTAAAAACCTGAAAAAAGGGAGTGAAGTTGCCATTGTAATAAACAAACCTGAGCTCTTGCATAGAAAGATAGTGTATATGAGCTGGATATTTGATTTTAAGCATAACAGATAAGTGTAGTCTAAGATGGGTGGACCTAGAAGAGAAATTCTGAAGACTCATTTAAATCAGTGAGGAATGGATTATAAGAATAATTGTTGACATTTGCTTTATTTTTTCTATATTCATTGGCTGGAGTAAATATTTGAGAGGATTCCTCTAGAGGCTTGTAATTGCTCTTTTTCCTAGGTTTGGCTGAGAAAGCTTAAGAGAAGAAAGTTCAGAGACATGTCAGGAGGGGTCTGAAAGAAAGAAAAGGGGTCAGAAAGTCAAAGAAAAATCAACTGGGAACCAGTGCAGAGGAGTTCCCCCTGCACTTTGGGTAGCTTTTACAGTGTTTGTTGCAACTCAGTGAGCCAATGAGACCTCTGACAGTTTGAATGCAAGGGCACACTTGAAGAAATGTTCATGAACTTTATCTTACTGGTACTCGTCTGGCATAGTTTATTTGAGATTTCTCTGTTTAGAATCTTAAAATATCCTAGTTTGGATTCCAAGTCAAGCTATTTTACCTGGAAAATTTTCTGCCTTGTTTTGAGATGCTTAGTGTGAGGAAAGTAGTCAGATAAACCTCAACTCTGAGCTAATAGTAATAGTATTAGGTGTTGAAAAAACACCAGCAGAGGCAATCATCTGCTGTCTAGGTGGTGATAAACACTTAAAACACATTAGTAAACATTTTACCATATGTAAACTATAGATGATCTATTTTTCTAGTTTCTACAACTGTTCTTTTTTTTTGGTTTGTGGAATCACCCTAGGAACCCAAAATCCCTAAGGAATTTATGCATAAGTAAGCTACAGATCAAATATTTAGAAGCCACTGGTGACAATCAAAGAATATAGCTGCAAAACACGCAGAGTACCAACATTTCTCTTTATGACTGGTTCAAGCTGTGTTCACTGCAAATAAACCCAATGTCACTATAGTCCTTCAAGATGATTAAAAAAAAATTAAACTGATGTTACTAACCAATTGAATATAATGAGAATTCTAGTAACCATTTAGTAAAACTTACAAGAATGTATGGCTGAACTTTGACTGTTATATTTCTTCACTGACTATGCTCTGTGGTATTTTACAAAGAGGTTTGGTCAGTCTAACATATAAGTTACTATAGATCATATTCTTTATCCAAGCTACTATTTTTTTAAGTCCATGTAACATTTATTTAAATGTTAATTTAACTTATTAAATTAACATTAATTTTAATTTATTTAAATGTTAATTTATTTTGAAATTAAGTAAATATAGTATCATGTTTATAAACTAAATTAAAAATCACCTTTCACTAATTTCACATAATAAATGCTTGGTAAAAACTGGAAAATCTTTTGGAAGTATTTCAAATAAACCAAACAACTTCTTTATTTGACTTAATTTTTCATGGCTTATTTCAAAGTAGAATCAGTTTTAGTGTCTGCTAAGTCAGAATAATTAAGCCTCTTTTCCTTAGATATTATGCTGAGAGTTCATTGTGAAACACTCTAATTTTCAAACTTTTTTTCCCATTTCTTGAACTGTGGTTTGGATTCAATCAAAATGCACGTAGGGAAATTTAAATTTATTTATTTTCAATACTTTTGCTATATGGTGCAAAACCAGAAAAAGCCTATTCTTGTGTAGGAATTGTGCTCATGGAAAAAAGGAGGAAATTGTTTTAAATGAAGGTTCGTTGGTAGCCAAAAATCAATTAGATTTGATGCTTGCATGCCTAATTTTACTGCTTTCACTGAACCAGACTGTGTTTGCTTTGAAGTGAGAGGGAATATCTGAGAACTTTAATGTGAAGCAGAATTGTTGCATGAAAGCAAAGAAAACCTAATTCACTTGTATGGGAATATTGATTTTACAGGCAACATGTATGACTGTACATAGTAAATACTTAACTGTGTGCATATCTCTTTAATATCTCATAGTTAATTTAATTGTGGTCTATAAAGTTCTTTCTCTCCAGTTAAAAAAAAAAAGGAGAAAAAAAGTATGTGGGGGCAGTTTAAAAAAACTTACTTGCTTTAAGACATTTAAAAAAACATTTCAGCTCTCAGAGGGAACATTTAGCTTATGTGTTAAAAAAGAATATTCTTTGTGGTCACATTCATGCAAAAGAAACCTGAGTGATTTACATAAGACTCTTCTTACAGTTCTCAGGTTCAAAGAAGTGTAGTGATTTCTAATAATTGGTGAGATATGCAGCAGCTCCCTGGTGCAAACAAACACATACAATGCTCAGGAGCTAGCATTCTTCCTCACTTTTTCCTGGAAAATTATTTCCACCACAGACAACAATAGAATTTTCAACCTTTTTTAGGATCTGGGAAAAGCTTGTTAGTTCTAAGTCACCACAGAATCTCCATATTACTTTTATAAAGTTTGAATTGTAGGAGTCTGAAGTTTCTTTTGGTCCATAAGTGTTTTAAATTTGCATATAAATAAGTGATTTTATTTAAAAAAATTACTATGAGTCAAGCTGTAAGCTACAACAGTAAAAAAAAAAATGCAAAAGATTTTTTTTTAAATTGTGTATTTTAAACTAGTATATTTACACTTGGAAATATACAGTAGAAAATATATAGTAAATATCCTGTAAGTTATCACCAGCCTTTCAAAGTAGATAAGTAGATAGACATTTTTAAATGTTTAGCATCAATTCCCAGAGGCAGTTTTCTCAAAAGAAAAACAGATTAAAGACTGGTTTTTACACCCCAGAATTTTAGTAACATTCAAAAGTTCAAAAGTGGATTTTTCTTCATGTGAATTCGAAGTCTGTCAACTTACATAGACAACTTCTTGTTCATTATTATTTACTTAATTGTCTAAATTGGAAGTTCTTGCTTGTCACAGTTTAGAAAAAAATAAAACACTAATGAAGCAGCTTCCATTTCTCAAAGGTCTTTCACTGATCAATATCAGGTTCATAATTCTGAGGAGGAATATTTTGTGGTTCCAAAATAGCTGGAGTGTGAATAACGTTTAGCTTATCTGAAACCTGATGATATCTTTCATATAGGTTTTAATTAAAGAATTCCTCAGACCAATTAAAATAATATCTTTTCTCCAAGCCCCATACTTTCTTTTTGCTATTTTTAGTGATCATTGCAGTTCATGTTACTGCAATGACATCCAACAAACCAGTCCCTATCAATGTTTTCTTGAATTATCTGCATTTTATCTGGCCAAAATCAGTTTTCTAGGCAGGGGTTCCAGCTTGTTCAGTGTCTTGCCAGCATTAGCCAGTAGTGGGCAATATCCAGCACTGCAGTGGTTACTGCAAAGGCAACACCAAGAAATGAAGTGCAGTGAGAAACTGTTTTTGAGACCATTGGGTTTGGCACTATTTCAGTTATAGGCATTCAAGCAGTAGCTGAATAGAGGCAGCAAGCTCGTATCTCAAAATGTGGCACGAGGCAATATTGAAAGTCCTCAAATAAAGATGGAGATAACCTATCAGTTCTTAGGCTCTTTGTTAAGCTAGAGGGATTCTCTGAAGCATTCAAGTATCAGAGCTCTTGTTCTGTATTGCATAAAATGATTCAGCATTCAAGAAAGTGATTGAGATCAGAGAGCTTTCCAGTAGTGAAGATTAAAGGCTGTTTTCTGTAGATTTAAATACTTTAGTAGTACTCCATTTAAGATCTGTCACAGTTTTTAACTGAGTTTTGAAAGAAACTACAATTTCATTTTCACTGCTGTCTGAAAATGGTGTGGGAGAAAATTGAAACCAAATATGGGTATTCACAGCCACAAGTTACACAATGAAGTTGCAAGAGCCCATTTAATCTTAGTCTTCAGGTTTTGGGATAGGGGAAATATTCACATCCCACTTTGAAAATTTTCATTGCCTTTCTATTAGTCTTATTTTTGAGTTGTTTAACAAAATAATATTGAACCCTTCTACCTTCTCATTCAATTTCTTGATTTGACGAGCTCATCAACATTATTTTCACTAATCCAAAGTGGATGGCACTGTTTTACTGTTGGTAGTTTCCTCTTATCTTACTCTTGATCATTTCTTCATATATGATGTACCTCTGAGACAAATGTTATATATAATTTTTAAACCGCCAAGTAAATTTTAGACGATCCTTTGATATATTTGTCAGAAATTAGTATTTTAGTTGATTTTATTTTAAATAAATCAGTTCTGAAAATAGTTTCCTATCTTCATGAACTTTGGACTTGAATATTTCACTAGCTGCAACTGCGAAAGATTTCCTATAATTTCACGTATTCTACTGTATCAACAAGAAATTAAAATGAGCATTTGTTAGCTAAAAAAATTCCTAAAAATCCCACTTAGTCTTAAAAATGTGGGTACTTTAGAAAAAGTACACTATTAGTATTCGTACATTCTGTTTAATGGAATTTTATGAAAGGCTGAATGTCGACAGTACTGGGACTTGTTAATCTTTATTATTATTATTATTATTATTTCTGAAAAAGAAAAATGAAATTCAAGTTGTATAATTATACTCTCACCACTACTGGAAAAAAGGAAGAATAAATCCATTACAGTTAGTTATAATGTCTAGAGTGGGAGCACATTAATTCAGTTGAAAAAATGTATTTGAAAGAACTCTGAAAAGAGTAGTCTAAAACTGGTGTTGGTAGATTGATAGCTAAAATCACTCTTTACTTCTGCCTAGAGATAACATATTTACATACAGCTAAATTAAAACAGATGAAATATTAGAGTGAAGACCTTGTTGAAGGCACGGGGTTGGAACTAGATGATATTCAAGGTCCCCTCCCAACCCAAACAATTCTATAATTCTATTATTCATTCTATGGTTCTATGACCAGAGATTAAATAAATGGGGTGCAGTTAGGCCTCTCTATTCTCATTTTATTAGTTTGCATTAAAATCTGGGTTCTCTGAAGTTTGGAGATGGATGTCCTTGCAAGAGAGCAGAAGCCTCAGTGTCCAGCTGCCTACCTGGCCAGCAGTGTGGCCAGGGCCCTGCCTCCGTGCCTTATCAGATACGCACGGGAAGGAGATCTGGGGCAAAACATTCTCCTCTCTGCTCTCTGCACAATTCTTGTTGACTTTGTTGTGTACAGAATTTTCTGGACATTTAAGACTAACGGTTCTAAATTTTAGAACGACTGCATTTGCAAAATCTCATTATACAGAATGAACATCATGCCCTGATGCAAAAGAAAGTGGCAGATCAAGACAGCTAGTTCTGCATCAAGAAGGGCTATATGGGAGTATGAAATCCTTGGGAAAGGAGTGTGCTTCAAGGAGGTAGAAAGACATGTTTCCTGAGTGTGAGCTTCTTATCTGAAGATATTATTTTAAAAATTATTCCTTTTAGCAAAATATTTTAAAACATTCACTGGTTTCTCCAGGAATGTAAAAACGTATTACTGAAGCTGATTTTAATTTGAAGAAAAAAGTATCAATGAATTGTCATTTCTAATTTATTGTTCTCATTTTTTGAAAAGAATTCTCTACCCTTACCCTGCTAAGGTAAAAACTCTTTCTTTGCTTTAGTGCCTGCTTTACAAGATAAATTTCATATTTTTAATAAGCTCAGTAAACATACTACTGTGTTTTGGCTAACGGCATTGGTCTAAACCTCTTCATGGAAATGCATGGAAATGCAAGCTTGTTATTTCATTCTGAAATAATGTAATTTGGCTGAATCTCACTCATGTTACGGCCTAAAGAAAGAAGGAATTTATATAATGTCTGATGTTGAAAATCTATGCTAGATATTAGCAAGGTAAAAACTAAATCTCTTCTGCATGCTTTATTTACTGAAAAACATATATTCAGCATATTTTTAAATCTTAAATTTCAATTTCAATTGTCATTTTTCTCATCAGCAGATAGCTGCCATTAATGGAAATGATAAGGTACTCATAATAAAGTAGATTAAATTAGATGGTATTTATAACTTTAGTCAATATTCCAGAACACAGAAACCAAATGATCTTAGCCCCAGTGTGCTTTACATCAGAATTCGAGATTCTAGGATGTGAGAGGAAACGGTATTAGTTTGTTTTTATGATATTAACCCTAATGGTTGTTTATGATTCAAAAGGAGCCTTGGTTACACAGAAACTGAAGGTTTGGTAGTTTTTTGTGAGGTTCCATTCTCTTAGCAGTCCATGCCAATTTCTCTTTAATTACTGAAGAGCTTAAAACAACAAAATCTGACAGACTGTTAGCTGAACTCAGCCCAGACAGATGGCACCATTCTATTCAAGCCAGTTTTGTGAAAGTTCTGCTGCACCATATGCTAGAATCAGTTCAACTGCTAATTAGTGATTTTTACAAGACAATCACTCTCCCAAGGAAATTTCTTATGGACAGGTCACAAATACAGAGTGAGAAACCCTGAACTGCATATTGTCTCACTGGCTTGTCTGCTCCAGTCATAAATAAAGGTTAGCATAGTAAGGCATCTTGAATAACCTTTCAGCTCAATCCCAGTAGTACTGACATTCCTAGGCTGTATTTCGAAAATGAATATTGAATGCTGTAGTGACTCAGAGCTTTTTTCCTTCCTTCTTCTTAACAGCTGTGTGGTAAAAAAATGGAATAAAGTTGATTATGTAACTGAGTTACCATCAATTAAAATAATCTAATTAAAAGAAAAGAAATTGCAACAGAGAGTTATAAAAGTTTGGAACCACCAGCTCAAGAAGAAAAGTGATTATTATAATCATGAAGCACAGCTTACTTCGACATTAAATTTAGTTTACCAAAAAAAAAATCCAACACCAAACCAGAAAGAGAATGCCAATATTTTCCTAGGGCAAAAGCAAGAGGAAGGTGAAGAAAGATGAGATGACATGGTAATGTTATACTATCTGCTACCCCCTTTCTTCATATGATTTAGTATGATTCTCTGAAGTCAGGTTTTTTAAGACTTATCTATTGAATTAGACTGTTGAGGTTCAGGCTTTACAATTTCACTCTCTGAGGAATGCCTTCTGCATAACTAAACTGATATGCAAAACACTTCAGTAGTCTTGATGTTCAGAGAAATTGTTAGAATGAGAAGTCTGTAATTACACAGCCTGAAAAGAAAAAGAATTTTATGTGCAACAGATGTAGAACAGACCTATTAGAATGATAGGAAGAAAGAGTTAGTTATTACAGGAACAAGTATCTATCTGTGGTATTTCATAGACATTTATGAGCAAGCTCTCTTTGCAGATTTTGTGTGATTGGAAACTATGCTATGATGCTATGTAAATAAAACTGTTTATACCCCAGATTGTTCATGCCAAGAAGAGGCAGAGAAAATGCTATTCACTCTACAAAACTTTAAAAAAAAAAGCATTCTAGGGAACCTTGGCCCTTTTTTCAATCTTTTTCTCATAGCAAAAAAAACCAACCAACCAACCAACAACAACAAAAAAATTAAAAAAAAAAAAAAGCTGCCTCTGGTAGAATTTACTTTTTATTAGATATGACCGAGGGAACTTTTGAAACAGCTGAACAGATGTCTGATGCAACATGAGAGCCAAAAAACTACAAGTTTTTAAGAAATTTCATTACCTTTTCAAAAGAACTCCATGAGAAGATAAGTAATTTGGTTTAATATTTTGTGTGATTTTTTTGGTTTTTATTCAGAATGTGGTTTCCTCAAACATCCTATTATGGCTTTCTGGAACAAGCCACAGGGTTTTTTCTATCTGATTATTCTAGACATATTAAGGTGATTTTTAATTGCAGTTCATTATGAGCTGGAAAATTTCTTTAGATGCTCAACTGTGACCAGATCAAGTAGAGCTCAAATAATAGGGTCTACTACTGCTCTTTTCAACCAAGGAAAGCACTTAATTTCCCTGAGCAAATGAAAAAAATTCCTACTCTCTCAAAAAATTGCTTCTGGCAACATATTTGAATGCATTGCACCTCTGCAGTAAGTCTCATGGTTCAGAAAACCAAATGAATGTTTACAAGCATGCATCCTGAAGAATATGCACCATGTGATCTCTGCATGTACATTTATGTCCAAGTCCTTCTTGGAATATTAGCCACACTTGGGATACAGGTATTTTTCCAGAAAGCTGCCTCCTTCTTGGAAAATACCAGTCAAGAACTCCCTACCATTGGCACAAACAGTATAGCTGACTTCCATCTTTCTGAACCATTTTCTTATTTTGTGTTGGATGAATTGCTTTGTTGACAAGGAATTTTGTTTTGAGCTGTTGCCATTCCCAAACCTACCCCTTATTTAAATAACTTGAAATGTGTCAGTAAAATGTGGAAGACAAGAGAAGATTTTGCTGCTATAGGAATGATTCAGTGGTTTATTTTATACTTATAAACACCCTGAGACCAGATGTCTCAGGTTAATCTATGCATGTGCCACCAGAAGAATATGCAACTTGATTTATAATAAACTCGAATTAGCATTGTTGACCTTGGCTAAGGTTCGAATTCCCATCCAGACACTCTCATTCCCCCTCCCCAACAGGACAGAAGGAGAAAGTAGGATGAAAGACCTTCTGGGTTGAGATAAAGACAAAATCACTTACCAATTACTGTCTTTGGCAAAACAGGGTTTCTAGATTTGGGGGAAAATAATTTAACTTGTTGTAAATAAAAATAGATTTGGGAAGTGAATTCTAGTTGTTGAAGTGCTGGTTTGAAAGGGGGACTTCTGTGAAACCAGAGAGAAGTAGGAGCACAGAAGCTATGAAGGGTGACTATACAACTCTTTTATGAGTGATTATAGAGAGCAGGTATTCTCTTCAGTGCTTCTCCTCACTTCACAATCATCACTAGAATTCTCAGCTGGTCTCTCCATCAAAAAAGAAAAATCCAGCTCTGGTGACTTACAAGGTTTTTTTCTTACTTTTTTTTTGAAGGAAGAGAGAAGAAAGAGATGGAAGAAATATTCCTCCAGAAAGTATGTTGCATGAGATTAGATATCTGTAGCTATGGGGGAAACAGGCAGTGAAAAGTAAGCCCTTCACCAAATATGTTCTTATGCCTGTTTGATAGCACAGCTTGGCAATGGGCCTGAAATACTTTTGCATGGCAGTTCTTGTCAGCAAATAGCAGCAAATCACCACAAAGAAGAGAGTTGCAGGTTTCAGTAAAGAATGTTTATGATAACTAAGTATGTTTTTGCATGTATATTTGCTTTTCTACATGGAAAAAAGGGACATGAACTACTTTCCATACTGATGCCATACATAGTCTTGGCAGGAGATTGCTGTGGGTGTGCAACTTTTGCTAGTTGTCCCAGGGCATTGTCATGCACACCAACATAAGGAACACCTGCCAGCACTTTGGAAGTCATGCTGTCTTCTCAGTCCTCCAGGGATATGGTCCTCAAAAGAATGAGTTGCCATCCCACCTGCTCTGCAAGCTGTCATCTTGTGATGCCTGTGAAAAAGATGTGTGTGGGAGAAGTGCATTGCATTACGTGTTCACCAGACACTGCACTGTATAGATGCCTTGATTCTTTTTCTTTTGCAGCATGTCTAAAGGGGGCGGTCTGAGATGCTGCCATCAGCCTTGGGACCACGGTGTGAAAAAACCATAACATTACAAAATAAGCGCAGGAGTGCTACCCAGAGGACAAGGAACTTAAACTTCAGTCCCAGGGGACAGAAACTGTCCTAACTTGCAAGCATGAGAACTTGTACAGCAGTAGCAGAACAGTCAATTCTCCATGTCATGCACCATATATGGAAGAGCCTATACTAACACTACAGTCTACCTAAGAACTCCTGAATAACACTGCACAAACTTGGGTATTAAAAGCATGCAAGATGAAGAACATTAGCTTATTAAATTTTTGAGTAGCTTTAGGATCTCTGCTGCATTGCAAGCAGGAGTTGAACTAAAAATAAAAATAAATATCCATACTTGCACTTATTCCCAATAATTATACTTAATAAATGAAATGATCTTTTTGAGCCATTTATCGCCCAACTGTCATCTCTGGTTCAAAAATCTAGCTATCTGATTCCTGAACATTCATGCTTTTATTTTGCCTTTTTTTTTGAGAACTACAGTAAATACTGCAGATCTGATTGTAATTATTTAAATAAAAATGAATATAAAATTAAGCTTCTAGACTTCCACTTGCAAAAAATGTTTTGCCTTATCAGTGCTGAAATATGGCGATGTTGTCATTTAGCAAGTGAACCAAAGCAAGCATGATGAGCAGTTTCTAATAATCACTGATTTTTACAAGGTTGTTTTGATAGTTTCAACTTTGACATATTCTGATAATTTTGAAACAATTAAGTTGATTGCACATACCCCTTTCTAAAGTTTGTCAATTCATCAACAGAATTACAAATCTCTACTCACAGAAAAAGAATATATTACTTCATATATTCTCTGCTTAATGGTTTAAGATGTTTGCAATTATTATGCAGTTAATGTTGTGCAGTATAAAGAAATGTCACTCCATTGATAAGTATATATATATTTGTTTCAAATTTCAACATAATAGCATAACGTGTTTTTACCTCTAGGAAATTTGTATGTGTGTCCCTGGAATTCACCGCTAAATAGCTGCATATTGCATTTTACATTTTAGACTTGATGAAATTACCTTTTTTTCATAACAACTACCATCCCAAGATGAAAATTGTAATGGTGTTTTATTGATAAGATATGTGGGTTTATAAAACTAAAACACACTGTTCTGACCTTGAAAATGGAATTCACTGGAGTTTCAGGTGTCCATAATATTCATGTGACTGATTATTCTCAAAATACTTTTACTGAATGTTGCCCTGTCCTTATATCTGCTCCACTAGTGGAGTGATCTGAGAACATCTTTTCCATTACAGCTTTTTTCTCTTCTTTCTTTTAATGTCTCACAAGAGCAGCCATTCAAAGCAGCCTGATATCTCCTTGCTCTCAAAACCTTAGAAATCTTTTTCATATCAGAAAAAACTACATTAGCTCTGGATGGTCCAAGTGAGAAATCAGATCTTCCCTTGGTTTGATTCTAAGTAAATTTAGGACTTGCGTACTTTTTTATTACATGGCCATACAAAGATAAGAGGTAGGGAAATCACAAGTCACATAGTTATGCTGTCTAAAAACTAATCCAAGCAAATCTTCTGCCCATTTTGCATCAATTCTCATTTAGAGTAGACAAATTATCTGTTTAAATTGGTAGAAGAGTAGATTAATCTCATGTGTCATGCCCTACATGCCTTTCTCTCCATAAGTCTGAAATAATATTTTAATTATGCATGCATTAGTTTGTGTGTGCATAGGGTGGTATTTTTATGCTGTCTTAATAAATGTTGAGATTGTCTGAGAACCCTCATGATATATGACTGAACCTAAAGCTAAAATATGTTTTACAATGGAATAGTTGGTCTAGTGCATTGTATTATTTCATCCTGTACAATCTGATTGCTGTATATAAGTGCAAATCTTTTTAAGGGTGATGATGTCTCCAGGCAGTGGATGTCAAGATGCTTAATGGCTGCAGAAAGCCCTATGCAAACTAATTGTGTAGGAGCTACCATAACAGAGCTATAACTGCAAACATCAGCAAGGCAAAAAAATATGAAAATTCTGAGTTGCAGATTTGATTGGGGGTTTGTGGAAAGCAACAGAAATAAAGCCTGGTAGGTAACTAGCTGAACGGCCCTCTTTTCCTTAAGCATTTCCCAAAAAGAAAAGTGTTGCCACCTGCACTTAAATATGACCAGTAATGCTAACACAGAAACAACTGACATTTGATTGATGTAATGTACTCTGATACATTTAAATCAAACTTTAGGCTTTGTTCTGTAATCCAATTTAATGAAGTGATGCCTTCTTCATAATTTTCCAAATCAGCATCAATGATCCACATAACCATACCAATTAAGATCCTGAAACACTGTATGTTCATAAAATATCATAATTCAGAGATAATGAAAGGAACCTGAATTACAGTAGGTTTTAGAAGAGGAGATTGATGAGTCCAGTGAAAGTAAATAAGTATTTTAAACAAAAATCAGAAAAGAAATGCGAAAAAGGACTTGAAAACAACATCTTTTTGTTTTCAAAATATTATGCTTGCAAGTAACGAGTCGTACAATCATAGAAATCCTAAGCAGCAAATGACCCACAAGAATCATCAAAGTCCAACTCCTGGCCCTGCACAGGACAACCCTAAGAGTCACACCATGTGACTTAAAGTGTTGTCCAAGTGCTCCTTTAGCTCTGTTGGGCTTGGTGCTGTGACCACTGCCCTGGGGAGCTGTTCCAGTGCCAAAAAACCCTCTAGAAGAAGAACCTTTTCCCAATATCTAACCTAAATATCCCCTGACATTTCTTTATGCCATTCCTTTGGGTCTTGTCAGTGGTCACCAAAGAGAAGAGATCAGTGTCTGTGTCCTTGCTCCCCTCACAAAGAAATTGTAACTGCAATGAAGTCTCCCCTCAGTCTCCTCCAGGCTGAACAGACCAAGTGACCTCAGCCAGTCCTCAAACAGCTTTCCCTCAATGCCCTTCACCTTCCCCATGGCTCTCCTTTGGATGCCCTCTAAGAGCTTAATGTCATTTTTATATCATAACACCCAAAACTGTGCACAGGACTCAATGTGAGAACATACAAGACAATCCCCTCCACTGACCAGCTCGTCATGCTGTTCCTGATATACCCCAGGACATGGCTGGCTCTCAAAAAAGTGAGCGTAGTCTTCTATCAGATATCTTGGCAGCAAAGAGAAGTAAAGAGAAACATTAAATATTCATTTAAGAACCTGTCCCCAGAGGCATATGAGGCACAAACTGTGAACTGTAGACACAAATCTAAAGACAGTCATTGTCAGCAAAACCCACCTTGTATAGAAAAAAAAAATCCAGGCTAGGAAAAAAAGGCCAAATTTTTTTGTTTTCCTTGTTAGTACTAATCTCTGTATGTATCTGTCATCTGGCTATTCTGACCTATGAAAGTTGAAAAAACAGTACTAGGATGTTACTAAAGAAAAGTATGTTTTTCAAATCACACTATTTACTATAGAGAACAGGTAGGAATTTCTAGCTGAATTAATCTGTAACAGAAATTACCATCAGGTTTATTGCTTTCTCTGTTTAGTAGACTGCCAGCAGTGCATTGTTTGTAGGGATAATTTGGCATTCATATGCTTTTACATTATCTTTGTCTGCAGTCCTTTCCTTATGAAATCCTGCTTTGTTTTTTACTGAGGCTCTGCTCTATAATGGAATTAATTTGTCTCTTACACACTGTGCTATCACTTTGAATCCAAGATGGCTGCTCCTCAAAATTCTCATCCCACAATCTTTCTATAAATGTTATGCTCACTTACGGAGAGAAAGAAGTTTTGGAGCATTTTCTATCTTACATGCCACATATTGTGCAATAAAGGATAAGTTCCTGGAGTGACCAAAAAATACAACTCTCATTTATGTAAGCTACATGGCAAGAAAATTAATTATGCAGATTATAATTTTTATCTTTACATTGAGTCAGGCATGATGTGAATGAAGTTTCAGAAGAATTCTACAACATTTTAGGAATTAAAATTGTTCCTGACCACCTTATGCATCCTTATGCTGATTTGTGCATGCTATCCCAGCTGGTAATGGCTGGGATAGAGTAAGATTTCCCCATAGTACCTGGTAGAGTGCTGTGTTTTAGATTTAGTATGATTCCTATTGGCCCACTTCTTGAGCTTGTCGTAGAATCACAGAATTAATTTCTAGAATCATCAAGTTTGGAAGAAGTCTTCAAGATCATCCAGTCCAACCATCCACCAGTACTGTAAACCCTAAACCACTAAACCAGATCACCCAGTGCCAGGTTCAGATGACTCTTGAACTCCTCAAGGGATGGTGACTCCACTACTTCCCTAGACAAATTATTTTAGTCCCTGACCACCCTAACAGTGAAAATTTTTTTCCTAATATCTAATGTGAATCTCCCTTGCACAGTTTAAGGCCATTTCCCTCTGGTCACTCTAGGCATGGCAGAAGAAACCAGTCTCCACCCCACTTTTTTTTTATGATAACTTGTATTTGTATTATTGTATGTACTTGTTTTCAATTATTAAACTGTTTTTGTCTCAACTCGTGAGTTTTAGGGGTTTTTTTCCTGATTCTTTTCCCAATCCTGCTGCATTCAGTGTCTCCTAACAGTTCATTACTCAACAAAAATGGAGACAACTTAGTGCATTTCAAAGAAGTAACAGACAAAAAGACGTCTTTAGTTTTCAAAGAGCCTTAAGTAAACACCTGGGAAAAGTAAACACATTGTAGAATCTGCACAGGAAAAGATTACCACACAATAGACAGAGTAGTACTAGGTGAAAAAAAGAAATATATTTTGTATATTCTTTCTGAACTTGGATTAAGGACATGATAAGGTCACAATACCTGACTGGTAAACCAGCAGAAGACAGCATATTGTGATGAGTACAGCATGGCAGTTACCTGCTTAACCCAAACAGTGATGCTATGTGTGTATCTGTGCTCAAAGAACCAAAATGAAACAAAATGTAAGCTTGCCTTAGTCATCATAACCGTGAGAGAAGCAAAAGTCAGAGAAGGTAATTTCTGAGTACAAACATGTTAAACCATCTTCTTCCCGCTTTTGGGTGGTTTTTATTCCTGCCTCTTGGGGTTTTCCTTCTCCACTGAAGAATAAAATGCAACAAAAGTTTTAGACTGGCTCATTATTAGGTGAAAGAAAAACCCCTTTCCAACATACTCAACACAACACACTTGCTTCAAATGGAGCTTTTACTATTACAAAAAATGCAAAATAATGTATTTGGCTGAATTGTCTTCTGCTACACAATAAGAGCTTATTCCTTTGTAGAATTGTTCATGAGTCACAATTACCTCAGACACAATAACTGACTCTGAAATCCCCATGTCACAACCAGTGCTTGAGTGCACAGGCAACCTGATATCCAGAAACTTATAATTTATCTAGAAAATTTGCTTTCTATTTTCTTATTCTTTCAAATGTTGTCACATTTGGGAAGAAAAGATAATTTCCCTGTTTTGAACGTTGATTTTACAGAAACCCAGTCATGGCAACAGCTGTGCCAAAGCATTCTGCTTTTTCGGAGTATAAGGGGAGCAGCTTTACCACCAGTCTGACCCATCAGTCTTCTTCTGCTTCCTCCACAGTTTGTGCCTGTAATGGGAAGGGGTATTAACACTCTACCTGTGACAGCAGCTCAGCAGACTGTCATGTTCAGAAGCAGATTTTGAAAGAAGTTCATGCAAATTACATGCCAGCTTGTCGTCTTCAGTAGAAGAGAAAATTAAGACTGTAAAAGTCTTCAGCAATGACAGTTAAAAGAGTAAATATGAAAAGTTCCCTGTCAAGACAGAAAAGAGAAGAAAGGTGACAAAAAGTAGAAGAAAGTAGTTTAATTCTCATGAACAAGGTACAGCTAGCAGCAATGGTTAATAAGTCAAAACTTCTGAATATCTTAGATGAAAATATTCAAAGATAAAGAACAAAGTAAATCTTAGAAATTAGTAATACTAATGAGACCACAGAAACTGAATATGATGCCTTATTAAGAAAAGAAATAGACAAATGAAATTTGAGGGTGGGGGGAAATTAAATCCTCTTGTTAAAATCTAAAAAAGACTGCATTTAGCATACAGGAAACAATACTGACCACTTACTGATACTTTCTGAGATTTTTCTTGTACACATTTTGCATGAAACAAAATGTCATTACCTAGGTAAACCTACATCCGTTGATCATGATTAGATACTTACTGTATGGGCTTGTTAAAGGAGCGAGCACAGAAAAACCTCTCAGGCATTTTCCATACCTTCTGAGAGGCAAAGAGAAAGCACCAAGGTGCAGCCTTTGCATCACTTGTGGGAAGAACACACTGTCTACAGGAGCACAATGTTCTGGGTTCTTTTGAAGAAAACTGCCTCTGGAATTAGGCTGTGATGCTCAATGTATCACAGCTAAACCTAAGAGACCATTTTTATAAAGATGATGAAAACTTCTTGCTCTGTTTAGATGATGGAATAATAGGTAGCCAAGTAATTTCATGCAATAGCCTTTTTCCTCAGAAATACTATCTCCATAAAAACTCTTTGTGTCTTAATAAAAAAAGGACTGTGAGGAAGACTCTTTTGGTTTAAAACTTTCCTTCTCTCCTACAATTTTGATTAATTTCTTTCTTTCTCACAGGGAGTTAGTGAAAAACCTTCTGCTATCAGATCTTACCTATCCTCCTCCTACAGAAGAAGAAATCAGCACACCTCTTATTTATTTTTTCTACTAAGTACAAGTAAATTTCTCAAACCTATGAGGTCACTCAGACTTGTGGCACACTCGCCATTAAATGCTTCTCTTCAACACACAAACACTATTTCCCTTGTCTCAGTAACTTGTCCCTAACAAGGGAGGAATGAAATGCTATAAATTCATTTACCTTGTCCAAATACTTCACATCTAAGCAAAATTAATCAATAAAAAGCATGCAAGAAATAGCTTTAACTTATCTCCTCCTTCTTCCTGCTTCACTCTAATTTTCTTTTTTATTATTATTTAATTCCTCCTTATTGCAAATAAGAGAATGGAAGGATAACTGCAGTTCATTTTCAGTGCTAAAAACTGCTGGAAGTACAATTCTGTGGAAAACATTAGCAAACTGAATGTTTTTTGTATTATGGAAAATGCTTAATTTATTTCAGTAGTTAATTTTCCCACTAGGTATTTTGCAACACTCCAACACAAACATAATATTTAATACCTTCAAAATCTTTACAGGCTGATATCCATCACACTTCAAATTATTACTCTTTCCTCCGATTAAATATGCTATAAACCTTATTACTTTCTTAAAGAAAAAGTTCAAGCTATGATAAAGGGAATGGATTTACAAATTTATATATATCTGTGTGTGTGCATGCAAATTAATTATGGCAGAATTTTTTAAACATTAAAATCTCTAATGTATCTTTTAGAAATGTTGCAGCTGGAATATATTCATATGAAGTAAACACATAAATTTAAGTTGAAGTTGTCATTATTTAATGTAGCTAAATTTAAGAGTAAAAAAATTTAATCAAAAGTGAATTAAACCTTACAATATAAGAACAATATTTTTTCCTCCAAACTGAGCTAATTTCATGCTCTCTCAGCTGAAATATCTTAGTCTCCAAGCTGAATGTTTCAATGTTCTCCCATATTAGAGTTTTCACTTTACAGAGGACAGAATTTCCTATTCACTTGCCTGTTATAGGTGGTTTGGTATCATCTGTATTATCACCCAGTGGGATAATCTTGTCATTCCAGCACTGACTGCTTTTAGGACATTTCCATCCTCTTTTTAAAAAGATCCTGAATTGAAGATCAGGATCTTCAATGAGAAGATGAGAAAATGATGCATACTCTCAAACTAGCAGTGCATTCTTCATGATTTCATTGGTTTGCAACATTCACTTGAGGGGTTGGAGTTAGGCAGGTAAAGGTTTGAAGTAAGCTTTACTTCTATACAAGCTGTAGAATTAAGGGAGAAGAAATGTGCTCAATTGCAAAAAACCCAACCTTTTTTCAAGTTTAGCAAATGATAAAATGAGGACTTAAAATTGAGTTTACAAACTACTCAAAATCAGAGAAAGATGAAAGCTGCAGATTTATGTATCTTTTTATTCTGAAATGGCTCCTTGCAATCTCTACCACTGTGTTCCAAAATTAGATAAGAGATGATTAGATTAGATTAGATTAGAGATTCCAAAACTGTTTTTCTCTTACATAGGATAATGCCACAACAGTTCCTTGGTAGTTTGAAGGTTTTTCCCTAAGTGAACTAGATACAGATAATTTAAAATAAACAATCCACATTCTGTTTCTGAAATATATGCTATTAATTGCAGGCAACAAATTTACCTTCAGAAAGTTTTCACGGTCATAAGACAATTTTTTAAATTGTAGCATTCACTTCATGATAGTTAGAAATAGTTGTTCTACATGAGTGAATACATCTCTGTCTTAGAAATAATGATTAGTATGAATGGAAATTCTAATCTGTTTGTACGTCTTTTAGTACTTGAAATATTCAATTTCAGGTTCATTAAAAAAATAAATACAGGTAACATTAAGACCAATTCAAGGACAAGTTAATCTGCAGTGAGTTGACCAGTTTTGAAATATTCAATGCTTGTTACTCTACTCTGATTACTTTTAAGGAAGGAGTGGCATGAACATGATTGTAAATGTTCTCTAGGAGGTTAATACATTTTGTAGGTTAGGATTTCTGAATCTTAATAGCTTAGATAAGTATTTTTTTTGTTTAGCATGCAAAGGAGAAGACACAACAGAAAACAGTATATTTAGCTTTTTTCCCAAATTGCATATAGCTCTATAACAAGCTTTGTGCTGCCTCCCAAAGATGAAGCTTTCATTTGATTTTCAGTTTGTTTGGACTGAGTAGTAGCATCAATAGTAAGGCCATTTTGAATCCATTGCTAATTTGGAGAGAAAATAAATATAATTCTTTTCCTTCTTGCACTCAATTTTGAATATTTGAAAAAGCACCGAAAAGAAAAAAAGAAAAGAAAAGAAAAGAAAAGAAAAGAAAAGAAAAGAAAAGAAAAGAAAAGAAAAGAAAAGAAAAGAAAAGAAAAGAAAAGAAAAGAAAAGAAAAGAAAAGAAAAGAAAAGAAAAGAAAAGAAAAGAAAAGAAAAGAAAAGAAAAGAAAAGAAAAGAAAAGAAAAGAAAAGAAAAGAAAAGAAAAGAAAAGAAAAGAAAAGAAAAGAAAAGAAAAGAAAAGAAAAGAAAAGAAAAGAAAAGAAAAGAAAAGAAAAGAAAAGAAAAGAAAAGAAAAGAAAAGAAAAGAAAAGAAAAGAAAAGAAAAGAAAAGAAAAGAAAAGAAAAGAAAAGAAAAGAAAAGAAAAGAAAAGAAAAGAAAAGAAAAGAAAAGAAAAGAAAAGAAAAGAAAAGAAAAGAAAAGAAAAGAAAAGAAAAGAAAAGAAAAGAAAAGAAAAGAAAAGAAAAGAAAAGAAAAGAAAAGAAAAGAAAAGAAAAGAAAAGAAAAGAAAAGAAAAGAAAAGAAAAGAAAAGAAAAGAAAAGAAAAGAAAAGAAAAGAAAAGAAAAGAAAAGAAAAGAAAAGAAAAGAAAAGAAAAGAAAAGAAAAGAAAAGAAAAGAAAAGAAAAGAAAAGAAAAGAAAAGAAAAGAAAAGAAAAGAAAAGAAAAGAAAAGAAAAGAAAAGAAAAGAAAAGAAAAGAAAAGAAAAGAAAAGAAAAGAAAAGAGAAAAATCAACACATGAATTCCTCTTTCAACATCAGTCTCCTTCAGAGTTATATGAGTTTCCAAGGGAGGTCAGATGATCTGACTCAGACTGCGGGCAAAATGTAAATCTTCCAGAGAGACCAAACCATCAAAAAATCTGAACCTATAAGAAATTGGTGTATTGAACAGCATATTTCTCTGATTTAATAGTGTTTGTATTCAAAATTTTATTAAAACTTTTATCTCCGACTACCATCCCAGGCCTTAGACTTTGCATCAGAAATGCTATCTCTAACTAATTAGGCCCATTTTATTGACAGTCTTCAAACAGTCTTGGGTATTGGGTGTACCTTACCATCTGCAGTTATTCACTAGTATAATTATACATTTCAGCCTAGCTGTGTGCTATTCCTGCCTGAAAAAGTGAATGGCAAATACTGAGCACTGACCAGCCACAAGTATTTAGCAAACTGCTAGATCACAATGAGGAAATACAGAATGTAACATAAATACTTGTATGTACTGATTGCACTAACTCAAAAGATCTTTTAACATGCATCTAGTAAATTGCTCATAGTAATTCCCACCAAACATAACATAAAACCTGCATAACCTCTCACCACTGTGACTAGAACACATCAAATAGGGTGCACATGATCATAAATTATCTTCCTGTTAATATGCCCTGTAAAGTTTAAACCAAAACATTTCTGTCTTCATCTTATAGTGAAAAGGAGTAAAAAAAGCATAGAATATTAAAAACTATTGGTAAGGAAAACAAACCAAACTGAAGTTTTTCAGTCACACTTTAAAATTTCCCATCCTCAAGAGTTACAGCAGAAAAAGAACAACCGAAGAAAAGGATAACAAGGAGAAACCAAGGTCCATATTAAAGCTCTTTCTCCGAACAGCTCCTGAAGGGATGAGGGCTCTTACTAAAGAAAAAGACAACAAAAGAAATGCAATAATTGATTTTAAAGTCATTATAGACAGGACAATAAGCTGAAGAGGAGTTGATTACAGATTGCCTCTCAGAGTATAAGGAAAATGTGGCATCAAAACAAAGTAACAGGAGGCACATTGAAAATAAAAGGTGTAGTTCATTTAGCATATAACTAGATGGTACCACAGAGGTAGATATATGATGACAAATATGGGCATGAATTCAGAAAATAAGAAAACTAATGGTTAAAAAATAACTACTGTAAGCTATTCAATACAAAAAAACGACATCCAATTAATAAAGTACTTGGTTTACAACTTGCTGGGAGCTGGGAGATCATAAAAAGGGAATGACCACTACATTCATGTCTCATTTGCTTTCATTGTTAGTCCGAATCTGTGTAGGCATACTGTTTATTTTTCTGGTATATATCATGTCCTGCAATATTTCTGTTCAAATATGTCAAAAACCAGCAGTCAATAGCACTTTATATCCTCCCATGTACATGATCCTCCAGAATTAGGTGACTGCAGTAAACTCTGCCTGAGGCCATTCTCAAAGATTCTTTATCATTTCAGTTGCAGTTCTATGCTGTACTCATTAGGTAGGCATACACGTTTCAGAAACTCTGTCAGGATACAATTTTGGATCTCATTTTTGACATAAACATAAAAATACTAAATAATAAATTGGGTTGTTGTTCACTTTACTTTGCATGACCTAAGTGAAAAGAAATATTAAGAAATCAGATCACAAGTATATACAAGAATCAGTATCTGAAGTTATTTACTGAAAATAAACTCAATTGGGATTTTAAAGCACAATCATTAAGCAGAGTCAGACATATACTGTTCTAATGGCAAAAATTTATCTTTTTTTATTCTGAGCAGTTGACCAACCCAATTCTCTAACACAAGAATCTAATAGCAGCACCCTGTTAAGTTAAAAACAAAAATCACTTCAACAATGGTGTGAATTCACCAACTCATAAGATTACCAAATGGGACAAAGTCTTGCAACTGACTGCAAAATTTTTACCTTTGAGTTTTGCAAATCCTTTGACCTTTACAGTTATGAGTACCCAGTCATAAAAAAAAGTGTTCTGAGTGGTTTCGCTTCACTGGGAATATCTGAAATGCACGTCTTTTTCTCTGTTTTGATTTCATTGTTGTTGCTTTTGTTTTGTTTTGTTCTTAACTTATAATTTACAGCTAACACAAGTGAGTTAAAATCAGCAGAATCAGACAATGAAAATAAGAGCTGCCATCTCGCACAAGATCAGACCTTTATAGGTAGCACTGTGACTTTCATTCAAAAGCTATAACAATTCAAATATAATGAAATGCTTTAGCAGCATGATGGCATTTTCAGTTTCCAATCTGACAAAACTACTGTCCAGGATGTTCCAAGGTTTCAATATTACCGAAAGCACTTCACAATTCAAAATGCTTTCAAAAGCTTTCTGCAAAGACTTTGGCTAGATATGAGCAGTGGACTGTTAAAGAACTGGGAAAAGAAATATGCAAAATCATTTGGCAGATAATTTTCTTCTTTGAGTGTACTCAAGGCTTTTTAAGAACACCAGAGGTATTAGCTGCTGCCTACTCATTCTTCCACCATGGACTTCTGCTTCTCTAAACTGTATTACAGTATATGGGAAGATGATTTTCCCTTGGAAAAGTAAAAAATTCCGAGAAGCAACAAAATGTAATTGGTTTATAACACTCCAAACTTTGCAGTTTTAATTTACTGTATATGGATTATAAGGAGAAGAGGCAAGTATAAAATGGACAGGAAAATGTAAGCAGTACATTATAAAATTATACATAGCAATAGGGAACCTGTGAGTTCTGGTCACACTAACTCAGAGTCAGTCTGTTTCCAAATTAATGTCATGTTCTCTCTCCTTTTTACTGTCAAAAATATTGAATTTCAGTTAAACACATTACTAAAATGTATTTCTAACCCTTTATATGTTGTTGAATAATATGAAATAAAGGCAAATTGAGCTACAACTAATACAGGTGAATTCTGTTCTTCACAGTACCACAGTCATTTAGTGGCTATATCAGTAAATGCACTGTGAGCAATCTCAACTTTCTGGTGTTAGCTAGTGGGTTTAAAAACTCCAAAAATCCTTTTGTTTCCAGTAGTGGAAAGTTTAAAATACACTACTTCAAAATAGAATAGAATTGAAAGATACCACCAGTTAATTTAGTATTGACTCTCTCAGGGAAACAATAGAAAATTATTGCCATTTCTGAGCGCAAAGAGCACAACTGGATCAAATGATCTTTTAAAAATGGTTGGCAATCCACAATTCTGTGAAGCAATGGGACAAAACTGTATAACAGGAGGACCTTCATGATAAGGTGAAAATCTGTTTTCAGCAAGGGTAGACACTGCTTCCATCTATTTGTCTTGCACTTCAGGAGAATGTAGTATAAGGATAAATGTGTTTCAAGACCAGCCATATAATACTCAAGGCTCATTTGAGCATTTAATTAGCTTTTTGAGTCAGTTTATAGGAGTCATATGAATGACAGATTTTTGGTGTTCCACAACAGTGGATTGTCAAAAGCTATTTCTTTTCACTTTAGAGCACCCTGCCTTTTTATTTCCTCAGTCAGATGAGCAGCTGATGACCCAGTGCTAGTAATCCAGAGACTGTTTGCCTACCTTTCTGCTCACTGCACAGAACAGAAACCCCTGCAGATGTACAGAGCCTGTAAAAAAGAATTGCAAAGCAGAACCTTGCTGCTTTACAGACAGTTTTTAGAAAACAGCACACGATAGTCTTGTAAGCCACCATCAATTTATCTGCCATTCATGCTACATGCCACTGGCCAGCAGTTTTATTAGGAATGCAATGTTGTAAGTCTATACATGCAGGGAGAAATCACTTGCTTGAGCACTTAGCATATCTGATTTGCACTGCAGGAGATGCATTGACAGGTGGTTCTGGTGAGACTAACTGTACAAAACTATTTTTTTCTATTAGCTAATTCAAGTATGCAAGAATTGTACTTCACTAACAAGCAGAAAGGAGCAAGTACAAATTGATTTTTATGCTTCAAAACTTAGGTATTATAAACAAGATGCAGGCATAGTCGAAAAATCAAATTTATACTGGAAATAAAATACATGAATCTGGAGTATATATCATATTCTGTTCCTATTCAGTATTAATAGAGGAGATGAGCATAGCTTCATTTAGCTCCATTGACAGCACAAAGTTTTAAGAGATGATGCCACTTCTTGGTCTTGTAAAGCTGGCCATCCTCTCTCTAAGGAAGAACATGATGTGGAAACAGATACAAAGTCAGAATCACAAGAGATGTAAGATTTCCACGTTTAGCAATTCTCTTTTTGATGACCTATGACCCTGATATAGACTCCCACCTCAAGTGATTTGGCAGTCCACTAAAACCTTTGAGTTATCAGTGCTGGATAGTATGGTGTTCTCTCTTTTACCTCTGTGTTCACAAATTTTCCTTAAATTAGTCTTGTCAGCAAAAGGGCATAATTGCTCTTTTTTGGTTACAATGAGGAGGTACATATACGTATCTGACTGTGCCCTGTCACTGGCTGAAAAAAGCTGGTATCTCTTTTTTTTTGACTACAGAACCAAAAACCTGGCTTGCCTAGGCTGTATGAGCTGTCACACTTTACACTAATGCCACTCAGTAGTATAGGTGTGCTTCCCAGTACCAAAGTCAACCTTACTTTAAGTCAGTTTAATTATATCATATAAGATTCTTGTCAGGAGGAGTATAATTTCTCTCATATTCCAGATTTTGCGTGTGTGTGTGTAAGCATGAGATCAACTATTAAACAAGTCAATGTGATGGTAAGGAAAAAAACATTCGTCAAAAGTACAGAATTTTTGACATAAATGTAAAAAAATTATGGAATTGTTGTGATGAGGGGAGCAGCTGTGCTGAATACACTTCTGTAGTACTGTAAACACTTGGAAAAGTACCTTACACAATAATAAACTATTTCGTTCTGCTTGCTTTTCTTAAAATGAGCCATACACTGATAAAGAAGACTGTGAACCCTGCTGTTTGTTCCAAGTCTGATGAAAATTTTAGC
The DNA here is from genome assembly GCA_013397075.1 of Rhabdornis inornatus. Classification (NCBI taxonomy): domain Eukaryota; kingdom Metazoa; phylum Chordata; class Aves; order Passeriformes; family Rhabdornithidae; genus Rhabdornis; species Rhabdornis inornatus. Next base: position 3,028,618 of record VWZS01005652.1, on the reverse strand, counting down.
TCTGCATTTCTAATTTTACAAGCTGAGGCATATGGATTCTCAAGTTTTCAAATGTATACTTCAATTGCCAGAGATCAAGCAATCTATTAACAGGACAGACCTTCCATACCATGCAGCAGAAAGTAGCTAAAGCTCCCACTATGAAGCCCTCCTGAGCTTTTTCTACCCAGTTATTTTGGCAGGCGATTTCAAAGAAATCTGTTCCATTGTACTAGACCTGAAAATTTTACTAAATTTTTTTACCTTAAGGGCAAAATTCTTTTTACTCCAGAGATATATGTTTAAAGTAATTAAATACAATGGGAAATTTAACTTTTATACATAATACTAATTCAGATAAATACTCTGCAATTTTTTTAAATCCCTGAAATAGTTTAAACTGCAGTGTTCTTAGTCATTACTAATCTTATTAGCTAGAAACAGAATAGATTTGGTGAAAGGATAAAGGGGAAATAATGTTTGGAGAATTTTTTGTGATATTCAAATGCAATCAGCTTCATAAGTTCCCCATTTTCTTGCCTGCTAAAAAGTGGTCTTTTTTTCTGAACTTAGGATTCATAAATGCTACATTTTTAAGTAGAGCCAGCTGGTTTTCCCAGAAGAGATTTTTCAAAAAGAAGTCTCTTTAAGGTCAGAATGTTTTAATAATTAATCTTATTTCACTAAATTCATTTTCCCCTGTTCTTTATTACCATATTAAGAACTAAACATTATCCAAATGTAAAGAAAAAAGAATAATTTGCTCTCTTAGACAGAAAAATTTGAATTTGAGCATATGAAAAAGAGTGTTTTGAAATTTATGGTAATCTGCAGTCAAAAGCTGAGTATGGATTCACAGGAATTTATTTAATGAAACCGTTTGTAATAACTAAACACTATTTTAAACTAAATACCCTGATAAAAGACCTGAAGACTCTGGAATTTAGTGGCCAGAGCATGGTCCCATCTAATTAATAGAATTACCTGAAATTATATTGGCTTTTGAATCACAGTGAATTTTTGTATAAAGCTTTTTACATTTGCAGTTCTTTTCCAGTTCAGACACATTTAACACACTTCAGTGACTTTACCAGAAATGTCTGACCTTTAATATTACTGATGAAGTGTAACACCATGAAAACATAACAACAAAAAATCTGCTTCCAAATCCTAGTAGATGTTGTGATGAGTTCGTATGAATCAATACATTCAACCCCACTCACAGGCACAGAGATTTCAATAATATTGCAACTACATTTAATAGCAAGAGATTGAAGATGTGATGTCCCCTCTGAATTGCTATTAACATACTCTCTAACATTACTCAAGTAGTTTCCACAGTGACTGATTTTATACTGGAATGTAAAACACTCTTTGCCTTTGCCTTATTTCTGCTTTAGAGTTTAATATGTAAGAGCACTAAGAAAAATGTGTAGAGCACTGAAGTGGTAGCACAGGTATGCATTTATTACCACTGAGGATAACATTCATTTACATTTCTTTCTCAGATATCCTCAATATCAAATATTATCTAAACTGAGTTACCTTCAAAAAAGTGAACTTTACAGTAACCTGTAGTTCTGCTCCACGGGGGTTATCTTTTTGCTCCACAGGGATGGTCAAGTATTATTTTTTTCTGGCCAAGCTATGGTATTGTACCAATGTCTTCGTTTGTTCCTGAAACATCACTAAAAACTGTTTTTGTTTTGTCTCATTACCCACACAGTACAGGTATGCAGTTCTGTGCTTAGTTCTCCACCTTTTTACTCAGGTGTCTTTTGGATAGGTCTTCTTACATCATTGCACTTGCATGGTTCTTCCTTCCCCTCTTAAATTTATGTATGTGGCAAATTCAAGGCACATCCTTTCAGATGTTCTTTTAAAGCATATAACTCTCAAAACACTTCACTGCACATGATTGGCTTCACTATCAACACCTTACTTTTTGACATTTTTGATATCCTATAAACCAGTCTTTGAATGATTTAGTAAATGTTTGATCTTCTCTGGTGTTAGATATGAAACTGTGGTATCAGAGGAAGGACTAATTGAAGTACAAGGGACTCTTCTGCTCAAAATGCTTCCTGTACTCTGGCTCAGCCCAGAAAAGGCTGTCTGTTTTCTGCTCAGCCAGTTCATAATTCCTCAAGTTGAACTAATGGCTGTATAATACCATGACAAAATCAGAATTCCTCAAATATGTTTGATGAGAATTTTGATGTGTTCTATTCCCTTCTGCAATTAAGCAAAAGTCAATAGCATCTATATTCTCTGTTCCAAAGCTTTCCAAGTAGGAAAGATAACACATTTTCAGGATCATTCACATTTGTGAAGTACACATTATTTTTCTTTAACTATACAAACTATAACTATAACTATACCTTTGAAACCGTGTGGGCTGTTCCTAACCTCAAAGCATTTTGGTGGATTGGAAGCTACCGTCATGACAAGTAGTTAAATATTTATGATTGCGTGTTCTAGTTCAAAAAGTGTTTCAGAAAATAAACTCTCAAATTAACTCATAATCCACCAACCCCAAACTCATAATCTTATGGATGTAATTTTTTCTTGGAGGTACTTCTGATCCATCATGACAGGCATTATAGCACTCATGTCAGATATATTTCTATACTAGCAATGATTTGCCCATCATTAAGATAATTTCTTTTCAGTAGAAAATTTTCTCTTATGATATAACTACTATGAACTCAGTAGAGAGAGTCTTTTTATGAGGGCGTGTAGTGATAGCACAAAGGGGAATGGTTTTAAACTGAAACAGAGTACATTTGGATAGGATATTAGGAAAAAATTCCTTACTGTGAGGCTGGTGAGGCACTGGAGCAGGTTACCCAGAGAAGTTGTGCATAGCCCCTGCTCGGAAGTGCTCAAGGCCAGGCTGGATGGGGCTTGGAACAACCTGGTCTAGTGAAAGGTGTCCCTGCCCATGGCAGAGGGGTTGGAACCAGATGATTTGTAAGGTTCTTTTCAACCCAGACATTCCTATGATTCTGTGATTAAACTTTTTTGTCTAAAAGTTACCAAAGGGCACACCATCACTGATATTGAATGTACTGGTTAATAAAACCAAAACCAGCAAGAAAGTAGATTCTCTGACATTCCAGTTTTAGTATTAGGGAATAGGCATTCTTATTATGGCATTGGATATACGGGTGGAGCTATTGAACATGTTGAGTACAGAAAAAGCTCCTGTTTATACGCTATATTTAACACACATATTCATGGTTTCCCCAGAAGAAACATAAATATGATAATAATTTCCCCCAAGTCTTTTACATCTATTCCCTCTCATTGGTACATGCATTATTCTGTTGTAGGGGTCTCTTTGGTGGTCTCTGGTAGTTGGCAACCCCACAGTCATGAGTGACTGCCCAAGGAACTGGTGCTACTTTCCAAAGGAGGAGAAAAGTTGGCATAATTGGCCTGGTTCATTAATTTGTGAGTCCTTAGATCAATGAAAAGCTGTTTCTTATTCCTTTCTTTGGATAATGTTTATAGGCTAATGGTTTTGCAAAATGATAATTATATTAACCATCCAGTACAAACAATTCATCTGGCAATGTCAACAGAGCTCTATGACCTGGAGTGGCTACTCGTGTTATTTAGCAGATGGAACAGAGCAGTAGTGTTGTCCTCCAGGTTCAGAGGTACAAGGCTACCTGAGGCTATCTCGTTGCATGTCTAAATACTGCTAGGATATTTTCAAGGAGAAACATGGAAACAGATCATAAAGACTCAGAGCTGATGACAATATATCACTTAGTTACTTCTTTGTAGATCTCATCTTTGCAGTTAGCGCCAGGTCAGAAGCAATTTCCGCCTTTGGATTTTCATTGCATAGTCTCCTCTGTGTGGGTTAATGTTCATAATTTTGCCCAAGCTGCCTCTAAGTGCAACTTAGAAAGACAATTTCTTGGTTCTCCAAAGTGTTATGATGTTTTCTTTATCTCTTCTGAGTGAAAAATACTTATGGTAACATCTGGTGAGCAAGAATTATGATCTTTGCTACATCCTTAAAAGTATAGCTGTATATTACAAGGAATACTTATATGCTGGAAAATAAAATAAATATCTAGGTAGGCTGCTTCATTTATAATACCCAATTCAACATTCTTTAAAGTCAACAAAAGATTTTATGCTGGGCTCCATTGCTCCAGGATAGAGTAAGAATGATAACTAAATACAGGAGCAGATCTAAAAGAGGACTGAAAATTACCATTGTGTTCCTCTAACATGTCCTGAAAAATTAATGAAATCAAGTAGAGGTAGTAGTATAACCAATTAAATGTGTAGAAGCTTAAAATCATGTTCTGTTATTAAATATGTAAAGTGTAACAGAGCAAGTTTTCATAATTTAATATTTTATTTGTCAGACAGGATTAGAGGAACCAAAATGGTGAAACCCAAAAACTATTACTCTTTGCCGGTTAAGCAAGTTCAATACATAAGGACAGTTAGTTCTGGAAACATTAGTTATAGCTGTTTTTATAAAAGTGCTTTCTTTACAGCTTCACCTATTACTTATCTCATTACTTTAAATGAGTTCCTAATAAACTCTGATTGAAGTTATTAATCTCTTCTGCTGTTCATAATAAAAAGAAGACTACAAACTTTGAAAGAGTAGAACTCATTTCATCACTAAATTTTAGAAAATGATGTATCAAAAAGAGATTTGCATAAGTTTTGTTTGTAAGAAGAATCACTTTTAAGATTTAAAACTAATAAAAATTAAACTTTGCAGATAATTTTTCAAAGAAAGTTTTGAATTTAGTTTGTCAGCCTGTTGTTGGTTCAGTCTGCTCAGTATTTTGTGCTGCTTCTCAATGTAGAGAATAACTCCAACTAACAATTTACTAATGTTTGAAATTATATCTGCTCTGGGTAACAAATATTGCAAATGAGAAAAATGTCTTTGTTAGAATGAAAAATGCCTTGATTTCAAGATTTCATCTATGTATCCTAGCTTTTCACTTTGTTCTTTAGTTTTCTTTATTGATTTTTTCCTGGTGCCCTTCCTCTATTTTACTTTGTCATTTTTTTTTCATGTTCATTGTGCTTAATCTTCTTTTGTGTATAACAAATATGGCCTGTGCTTCATGTTTAATGGAGAACTTCTGAACTATTGTTCCACTAGAAAGAGGGGACAAACTCTACTGCAAAATATGGCTTCACGACAGTTAAAACAAGAACTCATAATTCAGGCACTAGGAAAGAAACCAGGAAAGAACTGAGCTGAGTGAATAAGTAACATTTTTGTAGCTGTACCAATTTATTGTAGCTAAATATTAAATCCAAGCTTAATCTGTATAGAACCCTGGTTTATATCATCATCTAGTTTACTTCCACAGAAGTAAGCAAGTATTGTTTTGTGTAATTAAAAAACGTATCACAAGTTTTTTTACAGGTACTCACCTCTCTTCTAGGGAGTTGATATTGGGCAGTGGATTAAACATCTACAATTTTAACTAATTTCAATATCTTTAATCATAACCTTGGTATATCTCTGTACCAGATTACTTCTACTGCTGGCCCAGCACCATGATGCAGACAGACTAACAGCTGATGTAGATCCAAAGCAAAATCCTAGTGATTCTTAAACCTGATTGGGAGGTGGCATATATTAGCCCATCCACCAGGAGCCTTTGACTGCCATATTCCCCCTAAGAAATGAGCAGCTATTACTCTAAAATATCTGTGAGCATCCCATTCTTGGCAACCTGCAATAAGTCAAGAAGCAAATAATAGGAAAAAAATAACCTATTTCTTGTATTGAGGCATAAATATTTTGTAGTGTTTTAACAGTGAAAAGACTTCTTGGTATTCTCTGGAGAAGTGATAATCATATTTTGCTGAAGTACCATCAGCCAGCTTGCACACAACACTTACAGCAAAATCCAAGAGGAGCAGAAAACTCTCTGGTGCACAGGGGTTGCAGTGCTCACTCTTCGAAAGACCTGGAAAATACATTACTGCCAATATATTGATATTTTCAAAGTATCTAGTAGACTTATCCTGTATGAATTCAGGTTAGTTACTTGGCCAAGATTTCGCTTGAAAGTGTTACTTTTTCCCTAGGGTACCTCTCTCCAAGGGTATTGGTGACAACTGTTGCAGTTTTTTGCCAGAAAAGCATGCAATGGAATTTAGCCGGTTGTCCACACAGAAATTGAACTTCTGTTTCCTTTGTGTGCAGTGTGTTACTGGTTGAATATGTGACAGTTACTTTTCAGTGTCTATATTTACTTTAGTAGAAGCTTTTCACTACTGCAGTTAAAAAATAAAATTAAAAGCACCCTATTAAAGATTTTCACGTGCGTAGGAACATTGCCAAGTGTCTGCTTGTTTAAAGAAAAGCCATATCCATTAATGCAGTAATACAAACTTGCTCATTTATCTAGATTAATAGGAAGGAGTTTAGCAAGACTAAGACATTAAAATAATTTTTTTAAAACCTGGCAAAACAAATAGGAATTTTCTTGAATATGAAATTTCTGTTCACTAAAGATTTTTCAAGACTTGCAGAAGCTGACGCTTCGAATTGCATTAAAAAGTTCTAACTGAATAGAACATATTGTTTGTCTTCAAGAAGTGTGACAGTTGCAGAGAGATAATGGCAATTAAACAAGAAAGAGCATTCAAGGAGCACATCTAAGGGCAACATAAAAGTAGACATCAGAAATCACCTCCTCATAGTAAAATTCTTCCTTGATAAAAATATAGAAATTCATGCCCTGTCAGTGGAAGAGACATAGAAGAGACCAGTGCACTGCATCAAAACACTTGAAAAGGCACCCTATAAATATTTGCCAAAATATTAATGAAGGAGCAACCAATTAACAGTTTATGTAGAACCTGTGCGGTGAATGAAAAATTATTTTTCTTCTCTTGGCTTTCCTGTAATTAATGTTTTCATTAACTATTATGTCATAAAAGTAAGAGCTTGCTGATTACATCTGATAAAAATGCTAGGAGGCATCATCTCTGTGACAGGCAATGGATTATCATGCAGGAACAACTTGATAAGTAGAAAAAAGGAACTGAAATTGGACACACTCATGCTTCTGATATTAAGTAATTGGAGTGTGACATGAGAAGTAAAAGGAAAGGGGCTAATGAGGCCATGTTTTCATCACACAGAATCTGCATGATAAGGTAATGTCACCATTAAAAACAAAAGTATAACCCCCTTGTTTCTGTGTAAAATCAGATTACATATAGAAGGGGGGAAATGAAATTAAATACACACAAGTATAGAGAAAGGCAGCTAAATCAGACAGATTCCCTAATGGCTCTCAGCAGATCAGAAGACTTTCTCTTGTCTAACTAGTGTTTTTAAAACCCAATGAAAGAAAATGTATACTTGAACTGAAATACACTGTAACCAGACCAATATAATCAAGACAGCCATGGATACATTCAAACTGAAAATTAGAAAACAGGTTCCAGCTGGCAGTAGAGGGAAATCATTAAAAGAAATAAAAGGAACCCAGGCCTAACTCATTTCTGGGATATTATAGGCTGTAGTCAGCAAAGAACAAACATCAAAGAAAAAAAAAAATCAGGATTTCTCTTCTACTACCATATAAAAGTATTCCTTCAGCCTTTTAACATCAGCCTTTTAACCTCAGGTAAGGGCAAAAATTGCAACAAAATGATAGCTGTTGTGAGGGTATATTTTCCATAATCATTTTAGTGAAACCCTGGAGGTAGTATGGCAAAAGTTCTTCCATTGCTGGTTTTAGAAAAGGAACATGGATGTTTACGGTCTTTTTTTATGCAGCAACTTTGACCTTTATGGATAATAGAATGCCAGATTTTGTCTGGTAATTAGAAAAAAAGAAAAAAAAGGTAAAGAGAAAGTTCATATTTGGAAGTCACATGCACTTCACATAGCAGTCTGTCAGTCACATATTTGAATATGCACATCCATATACTGCACAGGTATAAACTACCTTCTAGCAGCGTTTCAGCAGAAATTTCAGCCAAAAAAAAGAGTAAAAAGTCCCACCTCTCCCAGTAATTTCTTTAAAAACCTGGCAGTATTTACTTTTTTAACTTCTGTCTGAATCTTATTTACAGAACTGATTTATGATTCTAGAAACTGTCTACAATCAATATTAATGCAGAATAAGTTAACTAAATACAATTTTGTAAAAGTAGCTTTCTTTTATCAAGTGTTATCTGAAGATCTAACCTGCCTTAAAGTTCAGAACAATAATAAATACCTTGCTTTTCCTTAAAACTACAAATTACCCTGCAGTCCAGGAAAAAAAATTTAGTTCAGCAAGACCATTCTTCCTTATGTTTCTACAGGGGAAGCATGCACAGCAAAGCAGCAATGAATAAACTTCAAACATTCTGAGTGGGATGGTAGGCTAAACTTGAAATATTCAGAAGGGAACCTGACTCTGGCGTTACTGAATTGCTAAATTTTCTGTTTATCAGAATGATTGACTGAAATACTGGTGGCAGTGTTGTATATTTATATGAACTTTTTTGAAGAAAAAAGAATTTTTATGAAAAAAATACCATTACATGATGCTGTAAAAATTTATCTGATCTACTGAATAATGAAGATAAGAAATATTAAAGTTCATTACTTAGAGGCTAACTACTTACATTTTAATGAGAATTGGCCTCACTTTTGTTTCTTTTTCCACTAGAAAATCATGGGATTGTATTTCATTGGAGGATGATCTATGGAGAAATTCTAATTTTTATGAATATTCTACCCTTTGATGTAGTTTTCTAAGCCTGTATCATTGGCCAGACTTTCTAATGGAGATCTAGGCAACTGCAAGCAAAACTTTAGTATGTTTAACAGTCTACACAGTATGGAAATTACTCAGAAAGAACCTGCATTAAGGGAATGTGAAGAATGAAAAGTGAAAATGCCTCTGAGCTGCCTTAAATCATCATCTGAGATTTATGCAGTACAACAAAGAATTGAATTATATTCTTGCACATACTGCCAGAGCATTAGTGTGTTGATTAATGCCAAGATCTTTTTCAGAAAGGGAAAAGGGTTTCACAGAGAAGAAGGTATTTCTACTTTACACAGTGATCTTACGTGAGATTTCAAAATGGCTTATAAGGGAAAATGAGCATTATTATATCCTATTTCAAACCTATAAACTATTTAAAAAAGGAAGTTTCTTGGCTAATTTCATCCCATCAGAATCACTCAGTAATCTTCAGTGCCAGATTGAATTTTATACTGCAGTGATATGCCATATCTATGTGAATTATTTTTTTTTAAGGAAAGCTTTTAAAAAATATGACAATAATTTGTGTGGGTAAGAAGACCATCTCAGAGAACCAAGTCTTATCCCTCATGAGCATAGGGTATATATGCTGGCAATTCAGTCAGCAAGATGGTGCCCCATATTCCACAATTTTTGTGTTCATAGAAAGACTTTCACAGGTAATTTCAAGAAGATGAACATTTACCTGTATAAGGACTTGGTGGCAGTCTTTAATCTGTAAATTTGCAGTTGTTTCACTACCAGTGTTGTAATATTTGTCTCTCTTCGGTCAGGCACTCTCAGTTTTAAGATACATAACTGTATCTTTAACAGTCCCTGTCATGAAGCAAAATGCAGACACTTCAGAAACACCAAGATCAACAAATAAATAAATAAATAAGTAAATAAGCCACTCTTCTTTATTAGATACTGGCCTACACTTACTTGCAAAGTAATTCCCTTCAAATTCTGTCTTCACCTTTTATTGTTTCAACTGTTTAACATTATTGGATACACAGGGATTTGTTTAGAATTAGTTCTGTGAAGAAGTTCCAGAGGGAGGATGAGCAAAGTAAATGGTCTGCCCACAACAGCCAGCCTTTGAAAGAAGCTGACCCTTGATTTCCATGCATGCCTTGATCACTACTCATGCACAGGGCCTTCTTATTTCAGTACCTTGCTTATGGCACTGATATGTACTTTCTTTCTTTTAAAACAGCTCTCCTGATTCAACTTCTACCTGGCAAGCATTCCTGGCATTGCCCAATGCCTTTGAAAGATGAATAGCAGCAATTGGCCAGTTGTTCTTGTATGACCAGGTGCCACTTTCCTGCAATATTCATAATGCTAAGAAGGTTTTCCTTGGCCCTAGGGGATTATGTTTGATGCACAGGTGAAAATCTTAGTTCCCAATTCTAAAATCAGACTACAGAAGACAGCAGTTAAGAGAAATCATAACTTTTTAAAAGCAATACTAAAAGATAGCCTCCAGCCGTACTGGCCTCAGCCTCCCATTCCTTTTCAGCACCAATAATAGTTCAACTGAAGTTGACACTTAGGTTCCAAACACACACAAGAATTTTTTTGCTATGAAAAGCATATTAATGTTTCCATCACTTAGCATTGTGCATCTCTTCATAAAAACAGCTGTAAATACTGCTTCTCACAAAGGAGCATTTGAATTGTCAGCATCAGTGAAAAATCAGAGGAAAGTTATTGCAGAAGTCTATGCATGAAAATTAAGCTGGATAAATTTTAATGTCCTAGTCAAAGTTTTTTCCATTTTAAACATTCTTCAACAATAAAAACGGCTGAAATGGTACAGCAAAATTGCTCAGTCTTTTATTATTTCTTAATTTATTTACAAACTGTTGTGACAAACACAATTTTTTTTCTTTAAAGGAATAGTTTAACTTCATGTAATGTTTTGCATATATTTGTCAAAACTACTACTGTGAAATTCATATATGTTTCTTTCTTAAGAATATCTTTTGCATAATTGAAAAGTAAAAATGCAGAAAGAAGTTCTGGTTGTTGATAAGAGTAAGGAAAACATTCTGGAGTGAAATCTAATCAATCAGTATTTAAAAATATAAAATCAGAGTTTTGGTTGTTGAGTTCTTTTTAAATTCCTTTTCAGTCCCTTGGAGAAATGCAAATGCAACAATCACTTTCAAATAAAATCATATTATAATAATCAAAGCCACTGAATCATGAATTATTATTCAGGTTAAATTTATTCATTTGCAAGCTTAAACATATATATACAGATTTTATAATATACACCTTTTAAAACTTACAAATACATTTTTATAAATACAAACAGATATGAAATTTCTCATTACCATATCAGAAATGCTCATAAAAAAAAAATCATTTTTATAATGTCTCTGCAAGGTTACAGAAAATGTCCTCCATCATTTGAAAGGAGATTCCAAATTCTCAATTGGTAAAGAGGTGACCAGAATAAAATTTATTGGGACAGCATTTCTGCAGCATTCATTTTGTAGTCCTTTCTCTACTTAAAACACAAGCACTTCACATAACATTTTGCCTACAGCCACTTTTAGTCCTCCAGTCTGCTTTCAGATTTCTACAAGGAATTATCTTTCTTTCTCATTTACAAACCTAGCAGCACAAACAGCTCTGCTGAAAGGACTAATCTCAGGATAAAACCAGCTCGTCCTGTGCGTGATGAGTTAGGACACGAAAAGTAGAAGAAGGGTGAATAGAAAATGCACCAAATGCCAGTGAGCATAATTTTCTACCATCAAATACCAAGCCAGGAACATTACCAAGAGGATGAGTTCTCATAAATTTTTGGCTATTTCCTTAAAGTTGAAGAGAATTGATTCTTTCTGAATGTGAAAGCCCTTGAAAAAAAAAAAATCCTGACAATTAAAGTAATTTAAGAATGTGGATTTTTCCTCACTTTCTTCTTCACATATATTTAGCTCTCAGGAACAAAATTTATGGTGGACTTAGGAAAACAAGTTTTAGTTCAAGGATTTTGGGTAACAAAGACAAGGAATAAAACCTAGGTCTTCTAAAGGCAATTTCCAGAAATCCTCAACTAAACAAACCTAGCTCTTTCTTACACTGTATGTTACTAGTTCAATTTCCTGAGATTTTGAACATCCAATCTTCATTCACTTCAGTCTGTCACAAAAAGTTTTGTACAGACATAAATGTGACCCCCTCATTGTGAAGAGCACAATGATAATATCTTCTGTCAATAATCTGCTCCAGGCAATAGGGAGCATTTTATCATGTCTATCACAGCATAAAAATAATTAAGCATTGAATTAATTTTAGCAGTCTACAGTAGTTATAACCATATACAAGTGAATATCTCAAAGAGTTAAAACAAAAAAAGACATGTAGAAATATATTCAGACCTTGTGCTACCTCTGGTGCACCTCCTGGGAAACATATGCCCTAAAGTGGGAAATAATTGAGGTCCTTATCTCTTTAAATATTTTCCCTTTCCACATAGGATTTACAGCCTCGAGAAGAGGTGTCCAAGAAGGTCCTAAGACATGCTCGCTTCCCTATCCAGAGCTGGGGCATGGAGAATGCATTGCACGCTGTAATGAATTGAGCATGTGCAAGGGGGATGTTGGTTCTGGGATATTTTATATTATTTCATTATATTATTTTCTATTTCCCACAATAGGGACATTTCAGAAGTGCAAAGGCAGAGCAGGAGTGAGTGGCCAGCAAGCAGTGAGCTTGCAGCACAAATGAAACCCCAAAAATGCAGTGCAAGGTAGGCACAGTCAGGGCCTTATGAATTAGAGTGGGAAGAGACTTTGCTTGGAGATATAGAGACTGCAGAGTTTGCAAAAGCTGGAAAGTCCTGGCAACACAGTGTAAACTTGAAATAAAAGAACTATCCCGCAAGAACAGAGGTAGGGCAAATTTCATTTTTAAAAAAAATGTTTCTTAAGTACTTCTCGTCATTAATTTTGAGTTCAGTTTCTGAAAAGTTGCCTATTTGTGTTTGAGTTTGAAAAGCAGAAAAACCCAATCAACCACAAAACCCCTCAAAATCCCCCAAATCCACACAAAAAAATAAACCTGGCTTTTTACTTTAAATTTTTTTGCAGTTTTTTGAGGGTACTTTACAAAATTACCTTGGCAGACCAAACTGAAAGTTCGGACCGTGCTGTAAGAGCTTTGTTATAAGACTGGTGAGTTGCTTCTTTTCCCTGAAAATATCTTCCCTCCTGAAAAATGCCCTTCCATTCCTGGAAGCTGCCTAGCTCTATCCATCCACTTCTGGCCATCACGTTTGTGGAGAAACAGACTGTGGAAGAGATAAGGAGCAAGAAAAAACATTATCCTTTACATGCTTTCAGAGCTTTCATAAAGTAAAAGGAAAACTGGGGTCTGAGCCTTATTTTGGGAAAGGCAATTTCAATATTTATTACTTAAGAACAGTACTACTAAAGGGGGGGGGGAAGGAAACGAAGGGAAGAGACAGTTTTCTTGGAAAAAATTGAATTTCTGTCTGACATGGTAGATTTAATGTTTTTACTTCTTCCCAGCTTCTCTCAGTGCTGCAAGATATTGAAACCAGCATTACATTCCATAAATCTACCTTTCACTTTAATAAGTAAATATTTATACTTTCTGGTTAGGGAGGGAGATGCATTTGCAAGAGAAACAAACAGAGGTAACATGTGCTTACAATTTACTTTGGACTAAAAATGTGTGGTAACATAGTAACTTTTTTCCTCTAATGGGTTACCAGCAGCTACTAATCACTTTCTGAAGGGGAATGTTTAACAGTAATTAAAAGGGGCTTATATTTTTTTCAGCTTGCAGAGGAAACAAATGATAAAAATGTAAACTTAAAAAATAGTTAGAACAAAAGTTAAGGAAACATTAGTAAATTTAGGGTTTGCAGCTGTCCAATCATTCAGAATATAAACTTTTTGATGTCTGCAGTAAAAGTGTAGTCCTTGTCCTTGAAATTCTCTTGGTGTTGCTCAAGGACCAAATGGACACAATTTACTGTATTCAGCAAAGCAGTTACCCATGGAGCTCTGTTGGTGCTGTGCTGGGCTCTAGTCTTTCTCAGTATTGATGCTTACAGTAGAAAATCCCCCAACCGTCTTTCTTATATTTCTCTCTCTACAGTCCTCTGATAGGAATACTGCTGTAGTTCTGTGTGCTCTTTCTCTCTTTCTTGATCTCTCTTGAGAAGAGCAGTGAGGAAGGAACAGATGTTAGCTTTACACAGTGCCTGTAAAAGTATTTCAATATGCCAGGAATCCATCTCATCCAGACTTCCATTTTAGCCAGTGTAGTACCAGAAGACCTAAGCAGAATGCATGTGCAAACAGAAATAGCATCATTAATTTGGACATGTGAAAATTTATAGTTAAAATCTATGAATACTGTTATCCTGGCTGAATGAAGGAATAAGGTTCTCATTTTGTAAGAAGCATCTAGCTCAGAATTCTTATATTTAGACAAGAAGTGGTAGAGGGCCACAGAGCTGGTCAGAGGGCTGGGGTGCCTCGCCTATGAGGACAGGCTGAGAGAGTGGGGATTGTCCAGCCTGGAGAAGAGAAGGCTCCAGAGAGCCCTTAGAGTACTTTCCAGTGCCTTGTGGGAACCTACCAGAAAGCTGGAGAGGGACATTTCACAAGGGCAAGTAGTGATTGAATAGGTAGAAATGGCCTTATGTTGAAGGATAGTAGGTTTAGACACAGATATCAGGAAGAAATTCTTTACACTGAGTTTGCTGAGGGACTGAAAGACTTTGTGCACAGAAGCTGGGGATGCTCTCTCCCTGTGAGTGTTTAAGGTCAGGCTGGATGGGGTTCTGACCAACATTGTCTAGTGAAAGGTGCTTCTGCCCATGGCAGAGGGGCTGGAGCTAGATTATATTTAAGGTCCCTTCCAATCCAAGACATTCTTTGGTTCTATGATTATATGACATGATCAGCCTGGGACCAGTAAATAGTAGCCACAGAGAGGGAACTGACCATTGCATTTGAGCAGGTCATGGGACGACTATGTATGTATACTGAGGACTATTGCTTTCCAGGACTCAATATCCACAGGGCTCCTGTAGGCTAACAAGCCCCTTTGTCCCACCACCTCAACCTGTACATGCAATAAATCAGGGCTTGCTCTGAATAATTTTGCGGAAACACTAAATGTTTCTCAACAAAGAAAGAAGCACCTCTACATCCTGCCAAATTACATAGGTGGACTTGATCAGTCACTGCAACTATATAAAGTTTGCAATTATATAAATTTAGAAATGTATTATAGAAAGATTAATTAAACACCTGGTATCAATACACGACTATTTCAGGAAAAGTGCTGGAACCAATCATCAGTCTACAAATAAAGTTTAGCATTAATCTCTTGAAATGAGCATATATATAAGAGACTTTGCACATATTGGGGCTTCTCATGTCAGTATGTCTCCTACATATACAAAAGAACAAATGAAATACCTTTGCAGTTTACTGAAAACTACACATTTTCCTCACAAACATTTTAATTAAGTTTGTCTTCTTTGGAAGCTGATGGTAACGTTGCTTTATTTCCCTAGAGTTACAATTTTGAATCTTGAACTCAAGGAAAACTGAGAATGTGCAGCCCATTGTTATAGCAAAACACAGCTTTGGCAAGCCTGTTCACACTGTATTCCTTGTGAACCAGCTACTAACAAGCAGTTAGCACCATGTATTCTCTCTTGAAGGCTCAAAAATGATGGCAAACAAATGAGTGTTTGGCAGATACACAGGTTTGCAATTTGTGGCCAACAGAGCATTCACATCTGTATCTAATTATAGGATGGGATAGACAAAATTTTCACTTTTATCAGTGTATGATTAGCAGGGCCTAGCACACTTGCTCCAGCATTACTTATATTAAATATAAAGCCACAGAATCAAAGATAAATGTACCACATTTCTCCTAATATATTCTTTATCACTATCACTGCTGTCAGTGGCTTGTAAGGATATGTGGGAAATGAAGGAAAGATTGAGACAGGTTTTTCCCTTGTAATGTAATTAATTGAAAGAGCAAACATACAAGATTGATTATTTCAGCCAATTGATTTCTTATTTTGTCACCAAGCCAGAGGCACTTGACTGGATGCAATTTTAGTTTGGTTTCGTTGGATGCTGTTTTGTTTTCTCCATTCTTCATTTGGAGACATGATTCATAACAATGTTATTTATATCTAAGAAGGGCAAAATCTAGAAGGCAAAATATGGAATCGATAACCTATTAGTAGGATTTACAGATGCAGGAAATTAATTTAGTGGCTATTCATAAGAACAAGCTTATTGGAGAGATTAATACTAGATTTCCCTGTAATATCTTTCTGTGAATCCACTTTCCCAAAAACATCGTTCTTTTACCAAAATAATTTGTATTTTAGAATCCTTGTTCAAGTAACATTTAAAGCTAATTAAGTTTAAATAAGTTTACAATGTTTTTCAAGAAATAAAAAAGCTATACTTAACAAACAAGATTTTAAAAAACACATTTGTACACTAAGCTGAATGAGACATGCACTCTGATATTTTCCCATGCTTCTCTGTGGTCAAGTACGATGTGATGTTTTAAAGAAAACACATTTAATACTGAAAGTCTGATTTTTATCAAAGCTGCTTGTGTTGCATTGTGTGAAGTACTGTCAGTTGTACTCTTAACTCAAATGAGCCCATTCCTTGCAAGGTTAAACTGCTCAGCCTTCCTGTTACAGGGGATTCAGACATGAGATGTCCTTGGTACTCTTGGCAGAGATACCCTATATCCATGTGTCCACTCTCTGCCTGGGGTGAGGCAGTTGGGCTTCACAATCTTAAAGCTCTTTTTCAACCTTAAGTATGTGTTACCTGCATTTAGATAGTGTATACTTATGTTTAGATATTTCTTCTAATTTTGTGCAAAGTTTTATTCTCTCCTGTTCCCTCCCTCTGCTGTCTGTTCTACATTCACTTTTACACCCTCTGGCTATCTTCCCCTTCTGCACCTCATCCTGTTGTCCTCATCCTGGTTCAGGTTTATTTGTTGTTATTTTGTTGTGGGTTTTTTCCTAGTCTGTCCTGCTAACTGTTTTCTGTCGGAACCCCGAAGCCTGGGAGTTTTGAGCTTCCTGTGCTTTCTGACACTGACCGCCAGGAGAACACTGCTTTTGACTTGAGGTCTTAGAGAAAGTTTCCAAATTTGAGTGATGGAGTTAGAGTCACAGGTATGTAGTTGGAATAGAAGTATGATTTCACATGGTGAAGGGTTTTGAATTTAGGATTTTTAGAATATAGTAATAGGTATGGGACAAGATGGAGGTTTTCAGGTGTTGTCTCTTTCTGTCTTCTTCCTTCTTCTTCATGATTTCAGGTACTAGTTTTTAGTTCGATGGTTAGTGCTGCAGTGCAGGTCACAGGTGTTTGGTTATTGGGTCAAAAGTATAAATAATGTAGGTGTTAGTTCTTTATTGGACTATTTATCTTTAAAAGACCTTGTAACTAGCTAGATTTGCCTCCATTTTGCTCACTTTTTGCTGGTAGCTAGAAGTGTTGCAGAACTCTCTGTACTTTAGAAAAGATTTAATAAACAACCAAGTCTGAACACGAGAAATTTGTCTCCTTCATGTTTTTAATCCTGACTGCGAGTGAAGACAGAAGAAAATGAAGACAAGCCACTAATTAGGTGGTGCAGTTAACCCGTTTACAGTTCTCCTTTCTCCTTTAAAGGCAGATGACTTATCTCTCCTTTTTACTGCCTTTTTCAAAAGTTCCTTGAACTCTTTCTTCGGGGCAGCTGAGCCACCACAGGGAAGAAGCAGCCACCCTTCTGAATGCTGCCAAGCAAACGCCCCACAGGTCATTACAGATTCACAGGCAATAGTCTGACGCTAGTATGACACTACTGCAGCCTGCTTTATTTGTGGTCAAGGGTAAATAACTTTATGGAAATCAATGAAAGACATTTTTGAAAATGCAAGTAGCCAACTTATTGTGTTATTTAAACCTGATATAAAGCCTATTGCTTCACGCATCTAAGTGGAGCTTCAAATACGAGCTGATAAGTAGCTTTACAGAATTGTAAGAACATGCTAGTTTTCCTTTCTGTGTACCTAGTGAATGGGTGCAGGTGTGCGGGTGCTGTCTCTGGGAGCTCGTCGCTGCCCGGCCCGGCCCCAGGCGGTGCCAGCGGCTGCAGCGGCCCCAGCGCAGGGCACGGCTGAGCCCCTCAGCCCCGGGGAAAGCCTGGGCAAGGGAGGGCAAAACGCTGCCCGGCAGGCAGGGCTGAGCCAGGGGAACCGAGCGAGAAACAGCCCTGCGAGCCCCGAGGGGACAGCGGGAGCAGGGACGGGCCAGCAGAGACCCGGCAGGGATGGCCCTGCGGCCAGCCAGGAACCCCGGCGGGACACGGCTCCGCCTGCGGCCACCGGAGGGAGTTTCGCTGTGCACTTACGCTGCTATCCTCGGAGATCTCAGCACCTCCAAGCACCGCCATCATCAACAGAGGCAAAGTCCTATAGTCTCAGCTTCGTCTGAGTGGGGTGACAGCATTCCTTCCCTATCCCACTTCACACCGGACATAATTAACATGTCGTAAAATTATGTAAAACTAAATCAACATTTGGCAGGAAACATGCAGATATTACTGTGTAACAGGTGTTAAAAGCAATCTTCCTGCGCTTTCTAATCCCCATGTCATATATCAAATTCCCCATTCATTGCTGTCCACGATGATAAAGGGAATTAGTGTTCCCTGATTAGTTTTGAGCTGTGAAGATGTGTGCTTCAGTTTGCCTTAACGCTGGATGATTCATTAGTTACACTGTTGAAAGTTCCAAGTCTATTATATCCCACAGGATATTTTCCCAGAGAAATTTCTATCCTCCTAGTTTGTAATGCTTGCAGTCAAAATGATTAATATTCTCTAGTGTATAGCATGTTGAGTCTATTTGTTTCTTTATTTGTTTGCTTTGTAAATGTCCCATTTTCAGCTGGAATGGAGTTAATTTTCTCCTTAGTTGTTGGTACAGTGTTATGTCGTGGATTCAGGATGATAATAATGCTGATAAACCACTGATGTTTTAGTTAATGTTGAACAGTGCTTACCCTTAATCAGCGACTTTTCAGTTTCCCATGCTCTCCCAGTGAGCAGGTGCACAAGAAGCCATGGGGGAGCAGCTGACCCAAACTGGCCATAAGGATATTCCACACCATAGTACATCATACCCAGTATATAAACCGGGGAGAATTGTCCAGGAGAGGTCGATCACTTCTCAGCATCACAGTCAGGGGCTGATGAACATTGCTATTCTGCATCATTCATTTCTCTTGGGTTTTGTTCCTCTCTCTCATATGCTTGTCTCCCTTGTTGTTATGATTGTTATTATTATATTATTGTCATATTTTTGTTTATTTAAAATATTACACTTTTATCTCAACCCATAGATTTTACCTTTTCTTGATTCTCTTTCCCATCGCAGGTGGATGGGTTTTGGAGGGAGCGAGCAGCTGCATGGTCTTTGGTTGCTGGCTGTGCTTAAAATGCCATAGTAAGGCATTTTTTAATAAAAAAGCTTATGTTTTTGCATTTTTAGAATGATAAACATTTCTTCTATGATTTTTTTTAACCTACGTTCATGAAGTAAATATTGAGGTAAAGTTCTCAAACACCAAACAGGGTCAAACTGTAACTGTTAGACATCTCAGATAGAAAATAGCTAGACCTAGTCTCAAGTCTCAGTTCTAATTTCTCAATTTTTATTCTAAGTGGTCTACTTTATTTAGCTTAAGCCCTTTGAGACAACTCATACATTAAGAATCATTATATATTAGAATATATATATAGATGATGATTCTCACGTGTTCACCTAACTTATTATAAAAAAAACAATAATCAAACCCCCTTATTTGTAGTTTCAATTGATTTATAGTGAAAACAATGTCAAATTCCTAAGTAAATTAATCCTGATGGGTCTAGAATGATTTGTTTTTTGAATTAAAAAAATTACGATACTAGGACTTCCACTATAATGTCGTATAAACCACATAAACCACATAAAGAATTAATCTAATGAAGGTGCATTCTTCTTATTATAAATGTTATTACTGGTATTATAGTTATTATAATTGCTGTTATTATGTTATAAGGCCTAAAATAAAGATGGCTCTGCTCTGTTGACATGCTTGATAGAAACATCTACACATTTGCTATCCCTGCATGGCTCTTCTGCATGGTACCAGAAGAGAGAATGGGACTAGAACAGGAGATCCAACCTTCCCCAGCCTGAGATAAGTACCAGAAACTACAGGAAGAAAAACCATCACTTGTATGTACCATGACTAAACTGCAGCACAATTCATCCTAAGAAAGTGACTATTAGGTAAACAGTATCTAGAAATAAAAAGCAAAACCATGGAACCCATGGGCCAAAGAACTTCCAGCCTAAAGGTTTCCCTGATTCTACTAAAAGCCTCTTCACACATACAGAATATGTGCTGTGGGAATCAAGATATGCAGGGAAATTGACAGAGATATGTCAGAATAAAATTGTTATTTATGACTTAGGACCTCTTTGAGCCACAAATGCTGAAGTCTGGGAGAGGGTTTTTAAGAAAAATCACTACATTTTACATATTCTTCCTTAAGCATCTGCTAGTGACAACTGCTGCTGATCACATAGACCATTGGTCTCAACTGATGTCACCATTCTTATACTTTTGTAAGCCAACATAAAGCAGGGCTGTGATGACATCGATAACAGAGCATATAACTAAAGAATTATATTAACAGCTCATGGCAGGAGCAGCAAAATTCTGGCAGGTGTGCCTGAACTAGGACACAGAACTATTATCAGTGACAAAAACATCACAAGAGATTAAATTGCATAGTCACAGCTCTGTGCTAAATGTCCTGGATAGCAGCAGTTGGAAAGACAGGAACCTGTAATCTGAGTGCGTTGTTGAATGGACCATCCAAAGCTACCCAGGAGGGC
The DNA here is from genome assembly GCA_013397075.1 of Rhabdornis inornatus. NCBI lineage: Eukaryota > Metazoa > Chordata > Aves > Passeriformes > Rhabdornithidae > Rhabdornis > Rhabdornis inornatus. The sequence goes on along the minus strand of VWZS01005652.1, from coordinate 3,007,879 downwards.
ATTTTCCAAACCTAGTAACACTAAAGAGGAAGAAACCCAACAACATTAAAGCAATTTTAAATGGTAAAAAGGGGAGTACTGTAAACTTTTGGAAACAAATATTCAACTTGAGAAGTACAAAATGAGCATAATAATTTGCAGTGTTGGAGACAAAGGAGAGGATAACAGAACAGCACTGAAAATGTGATTTGACATTGCTGGAAGTCACCCTGCTGGCACTTGTCCATGGACTCTGATGGAGTCACTTCCTGTTGGAGGCATGAATGTGCCAGAGTATAGCAGGGAGGGATCTACACCTCGGTATGTATGATCCATGCCTCTGTACATATATCACCCCGTGATATACTCATACTGTCTCATAATGTCTCATACTGTCTGTGTGCCTTGGAGGGCTGCAGGAGGTAGGGTGGAGAGCTAGACTTTATGCCAGAGTTTGTGCATGCATCCTCTGACATAGGGTGTGCATGTGTGTGTGATCACAGAACTCTTCAAGATTAGTCAGAGAAGGTTGTTCCAAAATTAGTATATATGTGCAGGCATTTTATAAGTGTCTAGGACAATGGTGTATCTGTTGCAATTGTGATACTGACCCTCAAAATATAGTTCACTGGTTACCAATTAGCTATGTGGCAATAATCATCTTCACTGCTGATTCAATTTAAACTATGACAATTGAACAAATTTCCCCTGTGAAATCACCTGCTCCAGCTGCTGCACTCCTCAACAATAAAGAAATACAGACCATAAAGAGTGATAGTGGAGTGATATTATGCCATGAAGTGAGTTCCCTTTCAGATTTAGAAGCAAGGTATAAGCATTTGAGATTCCACTTTCGAAAGAATGCAAAAAGCGCATGTATGATCTGTCTTTCTCATGGGCAGAGATGACAACTCTTGGGAGGATTTTAGGGAGATATTCATGGCAGGGAGAACATCAGTGTTCTCAATGTTGAGTGTGAGGATAAACATCCCTTCCAGTGCAGATGACTGTATCAAAAGGAGTATCCACTGCATTTAAAACTTAATGCAGTGAACACTGCTGACAATATTACTCCTCTCCTTGAAGGTTTCACAGGAATCACAGGATTCAGCTTCTGGAAGGCACATGGTAAAACTGCAGTCTTAACTATAACGGATATGCATTAATATTGAGATCAGCCTGAGAAAATGTAATAAATAAGAAATTGTTTTAAACTCACTTTCAGAATTCATCCAAGATGGTACCAATCTCATTTCCTCTGTACAGACAGGTACTGATTTACTGATGAAGAGGAGGGGGATGGAAAAGCTCATATCCTCACCTACTAAAAGCCAATACAGCATGTAGCCTGTCACACAGGAGGGAGAGACTCCATCACCATCTTCATGACTACATCCACAAGGTTACATACCTCAATAAATCCAATGGAAAAAAGAATATTTTCTATTTTAGGAGGTTTTTATGCTCTTATGCTTTAGTTATAGCATAATACTTAATATCAGACATTATAAATTACCTGAGTGGTTCTACATAGCCTCCTGAATATTTCTAATGTGATGGGATCGATAAGGTCAGTATTGTAAGAATGTGATCTTGTTCTTCTAAGTAGTTTCAGATTGAATTTAGATTTTTAGACTCTGTGGATTTTATAACATAAATCAACTGCTTTTCAAACGAAATATCTCATGCAATCAACACTTGTAAAAAAGCCTCCCACAGGATTTCACTATACCTTCAATGCACTTCATTGTAATATAGACCTTACAGAAAAGCTGTTTATTGTGAATTGTGAGAACTAAACAAAGCACGTGAAATTCTTACCCTTAGTAAAACAGAAGTGGATAAGCCAGAAGAATGACCCAACACTGGACAGACTTTTATCTTTCCTCTTGAACACTTATTTGTTGTAGCAGACATTAATTTTCATTTGCAAATTCTTTACACAATATCTTATCAGTTTGTTAAGTTCTTAGTTGGGACCCTTATTTATATCATTCATACAATCAATCAGTAAGACTCATTATTCACAGCATATTGCAGTTTGCATGTCAAATATTAGTAAGACTCATTATTCAACAGCATATTGCAGTTTGCATGGCAAATATTAATCAGTAAAATTGTACTCTGGTGAACATGTATTGCAAGTTAAATTATGATGCACATTAATGTGGGAGAGTTTCCTGGTGAATTGTATATGTCTGTATAATAGCATTGGCATATTTTAATTTTATTAAACATATAATCATATATGATAGGTGTAATAATCTAATAATATAAAACTTGTTACATAAGAATAGGTATTATTGGCATCATAATTGCTATTTAGATATTGTTCAGTTTAGCTGTACTTCTGTGCTACAGATCAGATTCTAAATAATGGAAAAACACTAGAATCAACATTATTTTTTCCTGTCAAATATTAAGTATTATTCAATTTTAAAGTGAGCAAATTACTTTGTTTTGTTAAGATGCGTTATTGCCGTTTAACTCACAACTGAAGAGGAAGTGACAATCCAGTCAAGGCTTAGCTAACACTGGCAACTTAGACCTGCCATTCTTTCTCACTTGTTATATCTTTTTCTGACAGTTACCATACTAATTTCAGTGGAAGTACTCAGAACACTTACAAGTAGTCAGCATGAGCAACTGGAGCAGAATCATCAGCTTCTGTTCAAGAGGTGACATTTGTAACAGAACTTCCTGTCTGCCATTGCTTCTCACATTTCAAAATATTCCAGGAATATAGAACATTCAATGCTTTGCAAAAGACTTTGAATTTTCCTGGGATATTTCTCAATGGAAGGTATCTCAGAAAGGCTTTAGTTCAACATCTCACTGAAAGAAGGTCAGGTAACAGAGGTCTTAAATCAATCAGGGTTTGAAAAACTCTAGAACAAGAGACTGTGCAGCCCTGCTGGACACCTTATCTCTGGTCAATATTTGACTGTACCAGTGGTGAAAAGTTTTTCCACATATCCAGTCAGAAGTCACTGTGTCATGTATCTGTCATCCTCCCATGACACAGTGCTGTGAAGTGCTGGGCTCTCTCTTCTTGAGAGCACTTTGTAGGTCCTGGCACACAGCTGTTAGATCCCCTTAAAGTAATATCTTCTCGAGGCCAAACAAGAGTCTCCAGATCTCTCTCCACAGGGCACATGCCCCAGTTCCTGACCATCCTAGAAACCCATGGTGATTAGGAACTGTCTGTATCAGGGAACTGTCGGTAACTTTCCTGTAATTGAGTCCCAACACTGGATGTGGCATGCTAGATGTGAAGAGGAAAGTCTCTCCTCTCCACGTCCTGGCTGTGCCCCAGTGAGTACCTCCCGTGGCACTGTTGGCTGTCTCTGCAACCAGGGCACACTACTGCATTCAGTGTACATGTAACAAGATCCCCATGTCCCTCCCTGCAGAGCTGCCCTCAGCCAGGCAGCCACCATCCTGTACAGCTGCACAGGTTGCTTCCTGCCTCTGGCAGGACTTGGCCTTTTTCTATCCCTGTTGAGCTTGAAATTTTCCTTTTGGCCCACTCCTCCACCTTGTACAGATCTCCAAGGATGGCAGCACAACGTCATTCCTCTACTAGTTATAATATGCAAGCAATCACTTAAAAATCTTTTCCTCATATCTGTAAATAAAATTCTCCATCGTGAATGAGCAGTAGGACAACAAATGCTATTAAGTCGTCTGGGAATGCAACTGTTATGAACCAGTTGAAGCAGCAAAGGCTTTACTCTATTCAGTAGCATTTTTGGTCTCTGCCATGGATATTCTTAGCTTAGTTATGAGCAGTTAGCAGAAAGCCAGAAGCAACCTCAGCTCCCTCCTGGGTTTCATAGTAGTCTGCAAAAGTGAGAGTTACTTAGCATAGAGCTCATACCAGCTGTTTTCTGGAGCATTTTCTAGAACATAGCCCTTCCACATGGAGTGTTAAATACATCTAATACACTTGCTTTGTGAAAGCTGGACAGTGCATCTAACAGAACCGTGTGTAACTGAGGGTACTTAGTTTTTGTCATTGTGAAAAAACACAGTGTTACTCCATTGCTACATTTGAGAATACTCATTTAGGATCTTCCACACATTCTGTTTTTAACTTTTGAAAAGTATTAGACATGAAATTAGTAAAAGCAGAGACAGGGAGAGGAGAAAAATCTTTTATCCTAGCTTGTATAAACTATGTAAGAGTATTTTACTTGAAGCACGTTTTAAGCAAAAATTAAAAATGCAATATTATATTTCTCAGATTGTATGGAGTAGTTTTAGCACATATATGCATTCCTTGATATGTAAGCAATAAAACCATGTTTTTACCATTATTTTAAAATAGATAAGAATACCAAAACATTAACTTTTGAAATTTATTTTTGCACATTACTAGTGGCTGGACTTCTTTACTGGTATTTATGGGAGTTTAAAGAGTTTAAAAAACCACAGTCATCATCTTGACATTATTTTGGATTCAACAATGCCTTCAGAGGTATTCACACTTTTGCAAAAGATGTGTCAACTTCGATTCATGCTTTTCAGAAAAACTTTTTATTCAGCATGCCAATCAAAATTATGAATACAGAGAAACTACGAGAGCCAGCTAAAATATATGAGTTTCATTTATTTTCAGTAATATTTTAATAGAATTAAAATAAACAGCTTCTCAGTATCAGATAGCAAATTTAGCACTTGATATATGACAGATGTTCCTGAGTCCAAAAAAGAAGGCCAAAATTAAAAAGCATCTTTCAGACACTGAATGCAAAAGAAGCTCTTTCTCATGCACTGCAGCAACACTAGATTTTGGATGACCAGCTGGACGCTGGGTAGGATTCCCTAATGGATTTGCCTCAAGGACTTTTCTTAACAATTAAAACCATTTGCTTTTATTGGTTTTGACAGGCACAACAGTCTGGTAACAGGTGTGAGAATCTGCTTAGAAGAAGAAAGCAAGAGAATGAAGATGCCAAATAATCTGGCAGACTGGTCAGTATAATTTTTTTCATCATTTTGCTCACATTTCTGTATATGCCAAATATAGTATAAAAGTGGAGACATACTTTTCATGTAAAAATAATGCCTGTTTTGTGATTTCAGACAAGGTGATCTGTTACCAAATGTTGCTTGGATTTATAACCATCTGCCGTGTAACCATGAGGCAATGGTCACAATTAATAACACTTTAAGAAAACAAAGCTATTTAGTTTTTGAGTTTAAACCTTTCAACTGCCAACACAACACACACCACTTAGTATTGAGATATTAGCACAAACTTAAAAAAAACATAACTAAACCAGTGACTAGCCAAGACACAATAAAGTCCTGGCAGTCTAAATCAGAAATTATTATGTCAAAGTTTTATATTTTCAAGGATAGATCTGTATTATTCTATGCAAATACCTTCTGAATTTTCAGTTATTTGATATATGAAATGAAATTTAGTCCTTCCAATTATAAAGTATGGTCCCTTTTCATACAGGCCAAGTGAGCAGCTTGACAATACTCATTCTGGGATGTGTCAGGTCAAATTTTATTTCACTTTCAAAAAGTGCATTTTTTTTCACTTAAATCCCTCATCTTTGCACACAATCATACATACATAATTGAATGCCTTTTGCTTCACATTTTTAACGGGCATAATTTTAACTGGCTGCTGTATGATTTATATTTTTCTAATACTGCCTTATTCATGTATTCTGCAGCTGCAGTGAAGAAAATAAACAGTGGCTTTCTAGGTAAATATTCATTTCAAAAATCAGAGGTGATTCTGATTTCAGCAATTTCACTAGCAAGTTGAGAAAGAATAGGACCCTTTTAGGGAAATCAGCAAAGCAAGCTAACCCTCACTGAGCTTCACTATGTTCTCAACGTCATCTTAATCTTCCCATTATTGAGTAGGCTCATGAGATGAATTCAGATTATTGCTATTTTCAGGGAATTATTTTCCAGTAGTGCTATTAGCATATATGTCTTTAAGAAGTGTAATCCTGGATAATTCACCTTTCGAGGGTCTGTCAGTCTTTTGTCCCTAAGAAATTAACAGGCACTGCATATAATATTACAAGAGTCACCTTCCAGAGAATTCAGATGAACTTTAGTGCACTTTCTAATGGCATTCCTTGGCTTCAGAAATCTACTCTTCTCTCATAAAAACTCTTCTCTTCCTCCTCTGTGAATGCTGATGTTAGCAGCAGCAGTAACTAAAATGCAACACTGCTTTTGCTGATGAAGGCAAGAACAGAGACATCTGGCTCACAGAACCAATTTGAGTGGATTTGTCAGAAAGTACTTTTACTGGGATATGGAAAGGCCCTTGAGGTGCACTTACTGAAGAATGGGAGAAGTTTGTATATATGAAAAAGTGCCCAGAATCCATGTTGGTTTTTAATGACCTCTTTGAGCCTTCAAAGCAATAAATGAACCAAACTGGATTAGATTTTGCAAGGTTTTCTAGTATTATCATTGAATTTCTAATGTGACAAAATAAATGCTGGAAACTGTCATATTAGCCTTAACCCCCCCAAGTATAATTTTTTTTTAAAAGGAAAAGAACGATTCCATGTAAGCTGTAGACTTCATTTAATACAAACACTTATCAAATTGCAGGCTTAAATCTACTTGCACCCTGAAAATTCTCAACACCTACCTTTTTGAATAATATCTTCAAAACTTCTCAGTCTCAGAGTAAAGGCATGAATCAAAGAGTTCTTGAAAGACAGTTCTTTGGTAGAGTTGACATTTTTAGATTTTTTTAAAAAAGAGGTGGTTTCAATCCTATCTATAATCAAAATAGCTTCAGTAAACAAAAAAGTAAATTTTTCATTCAATAGATAACATGAAAAAAAGTTGTAGCATCCTATTATAAAGAATAAATGAAAAGAAAAACTATATCACCTAAAATGAAAAGGATTTCTAGTTTGGTGCAGGTCAGAATAAATAAATATCCAGAAAAATTTAGAATCACTTAGGTCATAGTTTTAGAAAAAAGAGGTGGAATTTCTAGCACTGTTTAATTTCATACCACCCACACCATGGCAGGAGGAATCTGGTGGCTGGAAGCAGAAGGGATTCCATCTTTTGATGGGCTTGCAAGAGGGTGTGTGCTGGACTAGGGTCGGGACCAGAGCTGCTGCCACTACTGCAGCTACTGCCACTGCAGAGGGAGACAGCCCCTCTTTGGGAAGTATTTTTGTTTGTCAGGGGGTCAGTACCCTTTTTGTGGGTAAAACAGTCTCTCCTCTGCACACTCTCTGGTGTTAATTGTCTTAAAATTGTTATGGTTATTGCAATTTTTCAGTAAATTGTGACTCCATCTTATAATTTCTCCTGGTCTTTTCTCCACTGTTGAAAGGGGGAAGCTTGAGTGAGTTTGATCTTCCTGCTGGGTTTTAAACCAGCACAGTCTTGGTCTACAAAATCAGGCTAGGTGGCCAACAGGAACAGACTTGAATGATTGCAACTAATGCCGAGATTAGCTCCAAGAGAAGGATGGTGCTCCACATGGGTTTTCTGCAATAATTTTTAAAGTTTTTTATTGAATCATAGAAGTATAGATCAAGCAGACATTATGTATAAGCCAAAAAGATACTGACATCTTCACATATTGCAGATACACACCAATTTCTACATCCTGTACATGGGCAATTGTACTGGATATTTCCTAGTGGCCTGGTACATACAAAAATTGTTGGTGTTCAGAACACAAATCATATAATTATGGGATGATTTGGGTAGGAAAGGACTGTAACAATCATCCACTTCCAACCCCCTTGCCATGGGCAGGAAGACCTTCCACTAGACCAGGTTGCTCCACGTCCCATACAACTTGCCCTTGAACAGTTTCAGGGATGGGCCATCCATAGATTCTCTGGACAACCTGTTCCAGTGCCTTGCAAACCTCACAGTAAATAATTTCTTCCTAATATATGATATTATCCTCTGTCTTAGTTCAAGAAAAAAAAATAGTCCTTCAAATACATATAAGAATGAGATAAAACAGATTTCTGCTCTTGTAACACTGGACTTTTGCAAGTGCATCAGGTTCAAAGAAGTCTGATGGAGAGGAGAAAGTATAGAAAACCAACACATGCAACAAAGGTAATTAGTAAACAATGATTCTTGAGTGACATTTTACAAGAAGGATGAAATCAAGATTTAGCCACTATTATCACAAATTTAGCCAGCAGAAGATAAGATGTCAGAATCTTTCATGGAGAGCTACATCTCAAACCCCAAATCAGGACAAATATACATTGCATGTATTGACTAGCAAGAAAAATTTTAACAAACAAGAAATGTACAGCCATCCCCAGTGAACTCTATTGTTTTCAAATTTATAATTTGGCTTTCAAGCTTTGACCAGGAAAATAAGAGCTAAAAGAACAACATGTAGGTCTGTGATTTTTAACTCTGTCTGATACTGACTACATCCTGTACTGCTAAATCTTTAACGTAAAGGAAGTAATACTTGTGTTGGGTTAAGAAGCAGTTACTGCCAATAGTGATAGTTCAGGTGATATAGACAGACCTAAGTACCACTGATCCCACCTAGTGAAATAAAGGTAGGTTGAAACCTCTGTGAAAATATGCACCTCAAAGGTTAGGAGTTGTGAACCAGGACATTGATCAGGGGATGAAAGGAAGCTTGTTCCTAGAATAGCTTGCAATGAGCATCACACATACAAGCCATCATCATTTCTTCCACAATTACTGTGTGCTGGGAATCCCACAGCAATATGGATTACTCATAAACATTAGTTTATTGCCTGGATAGTGTTATTAGATAATGAAGATTAGACGGGTTTCAATTGTAATGTAATCAGCCTGTAGAAAACATGCAGAAGAAAGTGGGGGAACTCTTGAAACTGTATATTCTTGAGCTGTTGGAACTGCTTCTTCCTAATTATAATTAACAGAAAAAATTTACTGTTTGTAAGTGAATATTTTAATTTTCATGGAGAGAAATATCAATGTATAGACTGACTTTTTTCCTACATGATTAAATAATAGAATAATAGAATGACAGAATAAAAATGACTGTTTCAGTTACACTCTGCAATGCAAATTTGCTATATTAAAATCTGCACTATATCCCATATCCCTATCTATTTTATATTTCCACATTACATATTTTATCTAAAAATATATTTTGTATTTTTAGGTTTTTTATTAAATTTTTGGGGCTGTCCTTTTTTTCTGTTGTTTTTTTTTGTTTGTTTGTTTGGGGCTTTTTTTTGTTTAGTTTAGTTTTGTTTTGGTTTTTTTGTTTGTTTGTTTTTGTTTTGTTGTTTTGTTTTGTTTTTCTGTTAGCTTGGTTTTTTTTGTTGTTTTGATTTGTAGACTTTTTAGTAATTTTGGGGTTTGGGTTTTTTAGAGATGATTTTGTAATTTCAAGAGAAAGTTTTGTTCAGATAGGTGAGAATCAAAACTTTTCTTTTTCCAGTTTCAGATGAGAATTTTTTTTTTTAATCAGGACTGGTTTTTACTAAACTCAGAGAGAAAAAGAAATAACAGACAACTTTCCTTCTGATTCCATCAACCACAAAAGCAAACAGATAACCACTCAATGTTTGTTTCTTTTTAATATGTTTATGGTTAATCAAAACTGATGTTTTATTGGAGATGCACCTGTAAATGAGAAATCCTCTATAGCTGGGATTCTGCAGCCAGTCAGGGTTAACAGGACTCCTGGTTGTTATAGACTGTGACTATATCGGTGAGTTTGGTTGTGGAGAGTCCTTTTGTCTCTCTGACACTTTAAAAGAAAAATCTGCTCAATTCATAGAATAGACAATCTGCTTTTCACTTCCAATAAAAAAAATGTCTTCATTGGAAGACACTAATGTTTGCAAATATGTGATTTTAATAAATATTTGGGTTTTCACGGTGTGCCATTTCTGAGGAAACTACTGCAATTTGTTTCCCAAGTCCTACTAGCCTGTACTTTATTGTCTGAATCCCTTAAAAAGCCTAGAACATGAATGGCCTAAACTAATATTTTTAATTTCCATAAGCAATGCTGCCTGGAGATACTATCATCCAGTAGCCAGTAACTGCAAACACTACCAAAAGCAACAGTTTAGCTTTCTTTAATATCTAAATCAGACATTTGGCATCTTAGCTAGTGATGATTTTTATTTACATTTCTTTCCTTTTACAGCTGTTCTTTTCCAGTTTCTGAACACTTCTGATATTCCTCCAAGGGTTAAGAGGGGGAAATAATGAAATAAAGATTTACAAAAGGGTCACATAATTTTCGTATCATTTTTACATGGTGCTTTCAGACGTGCATTTTTCCTCTGTAGATTGGTAACAAACTTGATTGGTTGATTAGGACAAACACATATATTCCAGAAAGTGTAAAAATCTTGCAACATGGAACAATAAAATAATTTTAAAACAAGTTTGTTTGAAAGACAGAGTGAACAGAACTAATCCTATACAGGACATGACAGAGCACAGCTGTAATCTGCTCAAATACAATGACAGAAGTAAGAGACACATCAGTTTTTCCACACAGAAGGCAATATCAAAGCACATATGAGTAGAAGCACCGTGCTTTTTTTTCAACAGCACTGCAGTGTTAAAGCTGTGGAGACAAAAGGCATAGCTAAAGCCCATCCTAAACCCCAAATAAATGGTATTTCAAGAAAATTAAATCCTAATTAATCTCCTACCTGACTCATGTTATTTTCTTCCTAATTTATATTCTTGCCTGAAAACCAAATATACTGTAAGTCTATAGCACCTATCCGTAGGTGATAGAAATGAATCCATGCTCCAAGGTTCAGGCAATATAAATGGAATTTTTCTTCATTTGGGCTTTTGAAATATTTTTTAATGTTGAGAAGGAAGCATGTGAAATTAGTAAAGAAATTATTAAGGTAGAACTCCTTACTGTCAGGAATAACACATGTAAAAGCTTTTGTGTCAGTAAGGAACACTATAAACATAGATACAATATACTCATGCATAGTTTGCTTCATAGCTACTTATAAAGAAATGAAATGACAAGCAAGAAAATTTCAATGCTTATGACATACAGAGTTTAGGGCAGTGGGAGCAGTGGAAAAGCAAGTTTTATCTCCACTGAAGTGCAAACTGGAATGAATCTTCTTCTAAACTCAGCTTGGGCAATTTGCAAACAAGAGCCCTTTTTTCTACCCAATGTGATGTCACAAGTTCAGCACATAATAGAGTGAGGATCTACTGTGAATACATTCCTGTAGCCACTGAATTTGAAGACAATCCACAGATATTCAAAGAGCCTGACTACTCAAGACTTACAGGAAATATATAAAACTAATAGATAAACTGGCCCAAGTGGTAATTAGTGCTCATTATGTAAGAACCAAGCAACATGGAAACATATTAATTTTAAAAGTTTACTTAAAATTTGACTATGTGAGAAATGATGCTTTTATGTACCTTTTGAGATTTTTTTTTTCCTCCTACCAACATATAGTTATCTTCAGTGAATTAAATGGAAAAATTAATTTTAAATATTGTTTATATTTGTATTAGTTTAAGTTTGTTTTTCCCGGCCAATGCACCAAATAATGTCATGGTTTCGATTTGCCAATTAAGATATACTCATTTTCTGTTGTGAGACAGAACCAGGAGTAGAAGCAAGGCAGGCCTAAAACTTAAGAGAGTATAAAATGAAATTTATTAACTACACAAAGAAAAAAAAAACTCAGAATAAGATTGTCAGACCACTCTTTCCTTCCCTTTCTCAACCTTCATAACAATGAAACAGACATACAAGAAACTGCTTCAATTAATTCCCAACTCAAACAGTCCCTTCTTCCATTCACTTTGGAGTGAGAAGCTTCCTCTTGTTAGGCTATAGGGATTTTTTCCCCAAGAAAGTAGAAAACAGTCTTCTTGTGGTTTCACTTTCACGATTCTGCATCCGCCCGGTATCTGCAGTCGTGGCACTCCTCCCAACTCCACAGCCTTCCCAAAGCTGTACTNAAAAAAAACCAAGGCCACAGTGCTGGAGCTTTGCCAGGATCTCAGAAACCAGCCACGCTGGGGAAGGGGGGGGAAGCGACTGGGATTTTTATATTAGTTTGAGTCTCTCTGGTCACTGTCCATGGCCACCCCCCTTCTCTCCCTCTCTGCCAGGACATGCCAGCTCCCCAGACAGGGGGCCCGGCCCGGCCCCTGCCAGGCCCACAGGCCTGCAGTGGAGCCAGGCCAGGGCCCTGTTACCTGCACTGCTGCCGGAAAAGCCAAGAGGGCTCAGTTCCGGATTACCTCCTTCAAAATGTGTGTTCACGGGGCGAACTAACTTTCTTCAATTGGTTCTTAATGCTGTCAATAACCAAACCAGCCTCCAACTGGTCACTATCAACTCCCAGAGGAGTACTCACAGAGAAAACTCCTCTTTGAGTTTTTTCCTCCCCAGGTCAAACTACCACAATATTTCAATTAAATTTTCTATATTTTCATTGAATTTTCTTGACAAAAAACAACTAGAAAAGTATTTCTGCAAAATCCAAATTACACTGGTTTACATTTTGTATTGGGGAAAAAGTGTAATTTGTTCTCACGGAATGGAAATCACTACTATTTGGTATGGTCACCTTCTATTTTTGTATTAGATTTTCATCCACAGAACTTACTCCATAATCTAGTTCACAGTCTATGACTGTTGTGTATGAAAATCGTTACTCATTGTCATTTTTAGGGTGAAGTTGGTTCAAACCATGCTTGCTTCCGTAGAAAGATGAAAACAGTTTCAGGGTTGCTTACACATCTTGCTCATAGCACTTGTCAATAAATTGTTCAGGCAATTATACACTTGGTCTAAGTTGCCTTCATGAATTCATTAAGACAGCTTTCTGCAATATTCTAGACCTGTTGAAAATATTAACAACAGAGCAATTCTGAGGGAACCTAAACAGTGTTGAAGTACACTCTACTGTTTCAAGACCAGTTTAAATACCTACTTGCAGTTATAAAGTATATTTTATGTCCTGTAACCCAACAGGCTTCCATTTTAAATTCCAGACTAATTATTTGACAAATACATAGAGTCTGAGTACGTTTTTCCTTAAAAGATACAGGGAAGAATAAGTTAAATTTTGAAGTTATCACTTCGAAGCAAGATGGCAATTCGAAGCAGAGATGTTCTGATTACATAGCAATCTTCATTTCTATGATTCCCCAGTTTCAGCAGCTGGTCACAAAAAGATATTGAGGTACTGTATAATAAAGAGCATGCCATAGGAGAAAGTTACGTACACACAAATTTCAGGAATGACAATCCAAGAAAGATTTTGTTATCATGTTATCACTTCTATGTAATTTTTTGTATTTTTTCTAAGTACCTTGAATTCTTAAAGGCAACCTGAAGCATTGCAGGCACTTGTTTGGTAGGGTGTACATGAGTGAAAGCCCTTTGTGACACACTCCTGTTTCTTTTCCATTTGGAATGTAGTTGGAAATAAGCAAACTATCAGAGTAACAAGAGACTTTCTACTGCACACTGATGTCCATGAAGAATGTTTCTAGAAATTCTGCATTTCATTGACTTGAGCTACATGTAAAATATCTGTTGCTTGATTGCCTACAATCCAAGACTGATATGCATATAAAAATGGGACAGGTTGCTTAGAGAACTCATTACTTCATCTATAGTTTTCTCCACAGGAGGCTCATAAAACCATTCCATATGTACAAACATTCATCTCAGAAAAAAATATTAATGGGTATTTACTTAACAAGACTCTGGCTGTAATCTTTATCAAGAGATGTAGTTTGCAGATTTGCAGCTCTTCTGACATATGGAAAGGCATAATCCATAGGTACACTCAGTGCTCATGGATTTTGTATCCAAATTATTGCTCATTTTCCAGGCAATTTCCAGCTCAGCTATTGAGACAACTGTTCAGCCCTTCAAGCTGAGACTGAGAAAATGTTCCTGAGCTGTGATGCTCTACTGAAAGGAAGCAAGAGTGGATTCACTGTCCTTCAGATCTGCCTGTGTTACTGTACACACAACAACTCTCTAAATCAACCAGCAGAAGTTTATATCCCTGAAGATGTGGATTCAGTGCACGAATTAAATGTAATCACTTTCTGCTCTGTTCCTCATGGATTTATCTTGAATGCCACCATTTACCATTTTAATCTCCTGAAAATTTATTAGATTTGAGTTCTACTAGGGTTTATGCTACAGTGATATCTACACTGACAAAGCAATACTCAAGATTGCAGTTTCTTTGAGTTGGATATTTAAGATCTGAGCATATAGTAATTGCAGACTATTTGTTTAAAAAAAATGCACTTGATGAAAGAAAAGTGTTTCATACCTTCTAGTTTTCACATCACATCATTTTATAACAACTAAAGACTGCTTCTTTCTGCACACATCTAATTCAGTGAAAATAGGCAGTTCTAAGTACGTATTATTTTGAAGGAAAAATGGTTAAAGTATAATGAAGATTGAAGGCAATATTGGATAATCAATGGCAACAAAAAGATTGTTCTAAACTTAATGAATACATTTTCATCAAGACTTATTTCTAGTTTAAGGAAGGACAACAAATATTTTTAAGTCCTTTATCATGAGTCTGTACTTAATTAGTTGGCTGGAATTTTTTCAGACTCTCCTTTTGCTGGATCCTGTCCAGTGTACTCCAACAAAGCTACTCTGTGACTTTTGCTTTTGATTCAATATTTTTATTCTTGGTCTTGTTGGAAAAATCTCACATGTTGAGATGTATTATAAATGATACCAGGACATCTTCCATTTCTCCTTAAGACAAAACCACATTGTTCTGGCAATTTAATAAAGGTGGAAAAGAGCAAATTTTTCTCCAGTAAGTCAGAAGAAAATAATACAACATCTTTTAGCTTATATCCAACCATTTAAAATCAAATAATGAATATGCAGACTTTGTTACTCAATTATTATTTAATAACTAAGCAAAATCAAATTAGAGATAAACTTATTGAACAAAAAGAAAGGGAGCACAGAGATACCCTGCATTCCAAAAAATGTAGGAATCCATATACTTACACCATAAAAAGAAAAAAAACAAAACAGGAAAAGCCAACCCCACAGTAGGATTGAAACTGTGTTTTAGCAAAGCAGGCAAAAAAAGTCAAAATGAGAATATGGGTTAAATGCAAATCGCTAATAGATACAATTTTAACCAGTTGCACCTAATCCCACAATAAAGTGACTTGCTTTTTCACAAATGTGGTTTGAAAGACTAAAACAGGGTTGAGTGAAGAGCTCCTTTAATGAGCGTCAGCTAGTTGGCCTGTGAATACCAAGTATGGCAAATGATTTTTCTAAATCACAGAGTCCCAGGATGGGTCAGCCTGGAAGGAACCCCAGTGGCTCATTGTGCTGCTCAAGTGAAGCCATCTGAGAGCACATTGCACAGAATTTTGTCCAGATGGTTCTGGAATATCTGCAGTGAAGGACACTCCACACCCTCTCTGGACAATCCTTTGCAGCGCTTGCTCACCCTCACAGTAAAGAACTTCTTAAGAGGGAGGTTCCAGTCCCCTCATCATCTTTATTGACCTCCACTGGAGGAGCTTTTGCACTGTCCCAGAACTGGACACAGCAATCCAGAATGGGCTCACCAGGGCTGAGTAGAGGGGCAGGATCACCTTTCTTGACCTGCTGGCAATGCTCTTCCTACTGCACCTCAGGATACCATTGGCCTTCTGGGCCACAAGGGCACTTCTGCTTCATGGACAGCTTGCTGTCCACCAGGACCCCCAGGTCGTCCTGGTTTTGAGAATTGCTTCATTTTTGTTCTCAGCAAATATTCCAAATTCAGTCATTGTATGAGTTTAATGGTGAGGTTTTCTTCCCTGGTTGTTCTTCTTTATATACACAGATAACTCTGTTTTTCATCAAGGTAACCAACACAAAGGCAAAGAATTGAAAGAAAATGTATGAGCCCAAACAATAAATAAAGCAGGAGCACCAGCTTATTCTGCACTTATTCTAAATTGGTATGTTAAGTAAATGTTCCTTTCCCATTTCAAAACTTTTCCCCTATCTTTCCAATTCTTATTTTACATTGGGTTCTTCTATTCCTCATAATTTAATTTGAACATGAAGAAAGAATAATTTTTTGTTTTATTCATGAGAGGCAGAGTTTTCTTGAATTCCAAACTTTCATCAGGCCACATACTACTGTTGCAACTTCAGTCACTGAAAGAAGATAATTTTTAGTAACTTTCATGTGTATAAGTAATGATACAAATATATTAGCTAAAATTACTTTTATCAATACCTAATATATTTACCAAGGAATAAGAATCTATTCTTTTTTTCAGAAGTTGGGTGGTCTTACCTACCTTAAGAGCGTGGAAGTCCATCCTTGCAGGTATGCAGGGATATTGTAATTCTCAGGGTTCCAGGCTGAACAGAGAAATGTACAACTTTATTTTTCACACATCATTTGGGTGGTACTCATAGCCAAAGCTGGGCCATGAGAGTAAATGAATACACTTCATAGTATGAACTGAGTCACATACCTGTTTGGTGAAATTCCTAGCACTTGCAGAAAGGTAGGGAAAAATACATCAGAAATACGTCAGTGCACAGATACTTTCTCCTCCCTTTAGCATCCCACTCCTTCATGTCTACTTTTGTTTCAAGGAATCTACAGTAATGTGTCATGTTTTTCAAGGCTGAGGGCTGCTGCCTGTGAGATATCAATGACACATTCTTAATAGACATCTCAGAGTTCTTCTATCTGAGCATTTCAGCTCAGATCAAATGTGATGTGAATGTCCAGACTATCCCCTCTTACTGTATTAGGCTTCACATCAAAGAGTATGATCTTCAAGAACATAACCTAGATTCTTCTTAAATAAAATTAAATATAAAGTTGTGCTTCGGAAGTGCATACAAATTACATTTCAATTGCTAATATAATCAGCCTGGGATAAGACTAGAGCAAGTCCTTCATACCCCCATGAAACATAGCATTCAGCAACCGATATTTTTCTTGTAATTAAATATATTGGGCAAACAGAATTCCAAGAAAGCCCTGGAAGATCCTTCAAGAGCACACCGATTGGAGGCGGGAGAGGAGCTCCAGAACTCATCAACTCATACAGTGGCAGCTATGTGAGATACAGCTGACCTTCAGAGGGGAGTTGGAGGTATGAACACAGTGTATTTGGGGCTTTCTGGGTACTGCTACTCAAACCCTGCTTGATCACCACAGGCTGCATCAGGACAATAAGCCAAACCAACCATACTCTGAGACTGACACCTACAACTAAGAGCAGGAAACCGAGGTGCATTTTCCCCAGTTACCATGCTGTTCCAGGTCTACTCTATCCAACTGCAGATTTAACTGAACAGTACATAGAATTCCCATGCTGGAAGCACCACATGCTTTAAACTCTTAGCAAGACATCTTCATAGCCACATAAGATTATTAAGGGTTTGTTCTTTCAGTGCAATTTTTGCTTTTGATATTAATGTTTTACTTTCTTTCTTCCCTTCTTAAGTAAAGAAGCATCAGTCATTGAATTCCAATATTATTACTTTCTAAAATTATGATACCGTTGTACTTTCTACTGCAATAACTAGGAATTTACATCACTTGGGATTTTTCTCTTGATTGTATGTGTTTGCCTCCTACATTTATTATTTAATTTCTGTGAAGAAATATTATGGCATGAACTTGTCTTCAAAATACTTTTGTTTAATACCTGATATGGAAAAAGGAAAAGAATCAAAAAAGATTGGGGGAAAAGATGTTAGGTTGAATCAAGACTTTAATTAAAAAACTCTACAAGACTTTTCAAAATCATGTGAGTAGTGATATGCAACCAATATTCAGGAATTTAGCAGTTTTTACCAGTGAACTATCATTTAGAAGACACGGCTATTCTATTATAATAGGTGGTAACTGTTGTCTCACTGAAAGAAACTTGCAGCGGAAATATTTTAGAGTGACATCAGTAACAATGAGAAAATCTTTGGTATCATCATTATTGCATTAATTTTAAAGCACCCAAAAGGAAACACAGCTGCCTAAATTTCACACAATCTTTCTTATACAAAATAATGTCTGATATTTCTCAACAGAAATTAATAATTCTTTTTAAAAACCATTTAAACATTAAATGGGTTCATATGCTATAGGATATTTGCTTCCAAGGTTGTTTCTTATGCAACACGACATCTTTTCTTGTCTGTGACATTCTTTCAATTATGTCTACTAGTTTATTTCTGAAATTCCCAGATGCATGGATGCATGTTTCCTATTGTTATTAATTAACACAATTAAGCAAAAAGATTTTACTAGAAATTGCTATAGGTTAACCTTATGGTGGATTTCTACATATATTAAAAACCAGAATTGTTAAAAAATTGTATTTTATGGTATGTGATTTTCATCTAAGAACCTTAATTAAATGTGTTTAACTTATCTCTAATATCAATACTTTTCTCTATTACAATTCTATTTTAAATATTTGAACAAAGAATATTTGCATATTTACTTGTTCTCTGAAGAATTTCCATAAGTAGAACCATTTCCTAGACACAAATATCTAACATCAGCAAATTAATTGCAAAGACATAAAGAAAAGCATATTACTATGCATAGTGGTACATTACTTTTCAGCTTAATAATAGCTGTATACTAAAGAGATTGCTGAAAGGAAACACAGGAATATTCAAGATAAGTGATCTTCTTGAAACATTAGAAAAAATTTTTGAAACAGCTTCTTCAATCTTAAACCTGTGACTTAAAGTATCATTAAAACTTGCTATACTTCAAGCAATTTGTGATTAATTTCTACCCATAGTAAACAACTGACACAGTTTGATTAGATTGTTATGTGGGCATTTTATTGCCTTCTTTTGTCTTTTTTTTTTCCTTTTTATAACAATAATATGTAAGTTAAAGAAAAAGAATAAATAAGTACTGAAAAAAACACAAAATCAGATTGCATCACTCCTGTGAGCCTCCAACATACACATACTTAAAAGTTACTAAATGGAGATTTTTAGGCCTTTTTATGAAAAGAAGTGTTAGAAGAGGGCCAAAATTATGCCTTTCCACAATATCTTTATTGACTTTTTAGGCCTTATTTACATTAAAAACTATTTTATTTTCTTTTATCCTATGAAAAAAAATTGTTTGAAATTTTGTCAGTTGATAACAAAGTTTTAATTTGCCTTGATGAAAACACTTCATGGAAGTTGAACAGTTAATTAAAAAAAAGGTTTCTTAATATTTGATAAGAAAACTGAAGAAATCTGACTCTAAAACTGATGACTATTGTTTCTGTTGTTTCCATGAGGAGAAGAAAACAACTAAATGTATTTCCTTGGTAAATAGGTAAGGGATGAGAATAAAAACTAGTTCAGAACATTTTTCTTGACATATTTCACCCTGGGAATAAGACAAAGATAGCTGATTCATAGAAAAGCTGTAATTACTTGGACATGAAGTAAAGTACAGTTTTCAGAAAAGTCATCATAGCAAAATGTTACTATATGCAATTTTCTAAGGAAAGGCAACTATTTTTCTAGGCTTGAGACTGCAAAACAAAGTATTTTGATAGGAAGCACATTTAAGGTAGGGCTCAGATAATTTGATTTAACTTTGAAACACATTTTCTTCACTCGAGTGAATGACACATTTAAGACATTATCACTCTGATAATTGTTCTTAGAAACATTGTGGTAGAATTTCTTATAATTTTTTAGTAACCTCTTAAAAAAGAAGGCGTGGCATAATGCAACCTGTCACATCTTATATACTGCCATCCACACACTTGCTTTTCCTTGTTTCTACTCAGACTCTACTATTACTTTGAATTGTTAATTGCTATTTGTAAACACAGAGTGAAAATTCTGGAGCAGTTACAGAAGAAATTCCAGTACTGGAATCAAGTATACAGACATTCACATGTACCCCAAAGTGAGGCAACATATTGTCTGCTAGAATAGGCACCTTCTGCTAATGGATATTGATAGTTTAACCAAAGATACAGATTAGCAGCTTCTGCATGCACACTTCTGCATGAGACAATTTGGAAACTCTGTTTAACAAAAATTGTTAGCAATATAGGAGATGGGGGGGTGGGGGTGGGAGGAGGAGGTGTTGGCATAAGCTAATGCCTGGAATATTTATCTTGTCAAGAATAGGGATTGTAGAAGCCTACACAGGTGATTTTACAATCACATAATTAAGGGATGTTCCAAAGCAAATGAATGCTTCTTTCAAAGAAGACAAGATTGGATGTCAGGGGCTTCTCAGAAGCGAATTTGACCCTACAGAGCTGATAGAAACACCTTGACGTTTTGTTTTCCCAAAGAACAAAGGAACCACTCTGAAGCCTACTAGCTGGCTGTAGGTTCTGCTTGAAGTTCTCTTCTTCGTGTTTAAGTATATTAAAAAAATTATTAACCTCTTGAAGCAAGGAAGATGTCAATGGAAGGAGGCAGCTGTGGCAGTGGAATATGAAACAGTATCTTCTGCACTGAGAGTGGTTTACAGTGCAAGCCAAGAATTTGTCAGTTCTATGACTGGCTGTGAAAGCTTTGTGATTTCAGTTGGGAAGAACTGAGAATTTAAAATATGATTCTAAAATATGATTCCCTTGAGAAGGAAGTTGGTCCTTGCAAATATAAAATGTTAAACAAAAGTAAATATCAGTGCTTGATTACAAGAGCTAAAAAAACCCATTGGCGTTCTTTAAAATCTCAAGCTGCAAATCTGGATTTGACATTGGAGAACAATTTTAAATTGTTCTGTCAGGAACTGAAATACAATTTTCTTTAAAGAGAGAACTTTCTTTAGGGATTGATCTAGTTTATTCTTCAGGAAAAAAAATCCTGGCTCTTAATTACTTATAAATAATTGAGCTGATACATGCTTGTAATGCATTTCAGAAGGCCAATTTCAATATTTATGTATAAGATTCTCACAAGAAAACAAAGGACTATAACTACAGTTTTAACCCTTTCATTTTGAAGACACATCAGGTGTTAATCTTAGGAATATTCTCATTGTGTATGCTTCCATAATTCAATCAGATAGTAAATGTTAAGATAGCAGGAGGTTCACCATTAGATGAAACTGATTCAGTAATTATTTATAGACACATATATTATATGCAGTAACCCTGTCCTCTTGAGGACTGCATAAACAGCTTCTAGAATTTCCAGAACCTTAATACTAGATATGAACACTCTCCTCTGTTTCTCCATTTTTTGCTAATCTTTCTTTTCCTGAAGGTCCCTCATTCAATCTCTTTCATTCCCCTTCACACAAGAGTGTTCCACAATATTAAAAGCTAGCAGGAAGTCTGTTCTTCAAATGTGCTTCTCTATTGGAAAAGAATACTTGCTTACATCTGAAGAGGAACCTGTCATAATCCAAATCTATCTTCTGAACCGAAGAAATGTCATATTGCTTTAAACCAGAGGTCAGCATGACCTGCATCCCATTTTCAACTGTACCAGAAGCAGATACTTATGAAAGGGTAAAAGAACAAAGGAAGCACACAAATATTATCTGTGAAATATATTTACCATCTTCAACAATCTGCAATTCAGTCTGAAGTATCTGTCACCATGAATTTCTAGGTAAAAGAGTCTCTGTGGATTTTTTTTCCATCAAATTATTTGTCCAGTCATTTCAGGTCCATGTAAATAAATGTGATATCTACAACAGCGGTGGCAAGTAATTCAACTGCTTAATTACAGGTCAGCTTATTTTACTTGCTTTGCATCTCTCGCTTGACAGATTCATTTGATTTTACCTATTTATTTTACTGGAATGGAGAGTGAATAGCTAACACCTTTTTTTTTTTCACGAAGTCCCATTTATCTCCCTTTAATGACTTTCAAGCTAAATTAAAACCAAGATTATTTAGAAATTTCTTCTTATAGTAAAGATTTTCACACACACAGTCAGTCTTGCTGACCTTCTGACAAACTTTATGAAGTTAAGATTCAACCAGACTGCACATGTCATTCTAAGTGTGAAGTCAACAACAGTCAACAACAGTCAACAACAACAGTGATAGTTGTTTCAGTTTCATTCTCTTTCTTTCTAGTACTTCCTAACATTAAATATGTCTTTTACCTACAATCATAAAAAAGGGGAAACAGTGATTTCTCATTAATCTGAGATAAATGGAGAATTAACACACCCAAAGGATCCTTATTTTCTAATAAGTAATCCTGCCCAGCATGGGAGTCCATAAATTACTCAATGGAATCTTCATCAGGGGAACATCTTAAGTTCCTTTTGGTCAACCAAGAGTATTAAGCTGTTCTACTGTACTCAGAAAACTCATACTTCTGACTTAGGGCACAAGTAGATATACTGAGGACTGATATCCTAGTGCCTCTGTCGTGATCCAATTAGCTGCACAAAAATTTTCCAGCTTAAGAGGCAAGGAAAGGAAGCACATCCAGATTTCTGCTGCTAATTTACAGAAGAGGTGAATGACTCACTGAAAAAAGTTAAACTTCTCTTAACTCTATTTGCTACAGCCGTGTTTAGAAGATACTCAATATCATTGGTCCGGCTTCCCCTGGTCCACCCCTTAAAGAGGTACAGAAAGGTCTCTATCTCTGCACACCAGAGTTAGTGAGCCATCTAAATAAATAACATATGGTGATTAAAGATAGTGATAGAAGCATCAGCCTGATGTATCTGTCTCACATTTAACCCCAGTTTGCAGCTCTCAACCTGAAAAACATTCTGGGCTTGGGCATAGAGCCAACCCCCTTGAACACCTAAGCATGCAACTATGAACTGTTGCACAAAAATGAGCTGGCAGCTCTTTTTTGTGAAATATAATGGAAAGCTTTTACTGTAACATAATAATTCTGAGTACAGAACTATGAAAATAAGCAGAACTGATTTTTTGACTAAGGAATAAAAATTAATCAATGAGCCATCTATGTTGTAATATAAGATATTTTTTTAATTATCAAACTTAATAACAGTTGCTAAACATGGCATCTGGTATTTTCCTCTGTTAATCAGTACATTAGCATTTAATCTGGTTTTAATCTCATTAATTCAAAGAACATCCTTGTACTTAAAATCATGTTCTTATGAGCATGTTATATTAAACACCTTTTACCACATCTCTTTCAGTCTATGTTATCACAGTAGAAGTTCATAAGAGAACTGATGGTTAAATACCCTTCTATAGCCTGCTCATCAAGACTATGGTGAGAAATATACTGGCTTACACCTGGCAACTGAGAAAATCAGAACTTACTATTACATAATTTTGTGACAAATGTGGTTTGTCCTCCAAGAATTACTCTATCAATAGAAACAGTTTACTTCTTTTGAGATAGGTATCTATTTTATGTTTAGCAAGAGTCTTGGGAAGTGCATCAGTAGATTCAGTTTGTGGACAAGCATTTACAAATAGATTGAATTTATCCTCCCAGTATTTTGTCACATTAGGCTTGATAAAAAATTTGCTGAGAATACAAGGATTGCCCAAACTGAGATTTTGTGCAGGAAAACCATTCAGTTCCTTCAGCCTTTCAAACCATAAACGAAGTGTACAAAAGATGATAGAATAGGGCATTACACTTACAGTTTCTATGAGCTAATTCTCTCAACCCTTATCAAGCCTCTTGCACAATCAAATAATAAAATAATTGCAGTTTATTTTTTTCACCAGAAACTGTAGTTTCAACCCAGCAGTATGAAAGATAGAAGAGAAAAATTTTGTTCTTGGGCATCTTACTGCTGAATATCCTGAGCTATCATAGGTGGTAAGGATTTCATTTACTCTTTGTTGTCTTCCTTTGGGGTTTCTTCTGTCTTAATTGCAGATTAGCTTTCCACCTTGTATGAGTTACTAAGTGAGATTTACCAGCTTCTTTCCTTGTACAGGACAATGTGCTAGTTCAGGAACTCAGGAGTTACTTGTATGGCCTATATAGAGGCTTTTTATACCCATAAATTCAAATTGTACTAAGCAGGATGTAACCAATATTTGCTTTTTTTTTGAGGACCTAAAATAGCATACTGAAATAGTGAAACAGTGACAATGTATAACATTTTCAAACAAAGTTAAGCAGAAGTTTATAACAACAAATAATAGCAAAGGGTTAAATAGAGGTTTGCAGTACAATTTCGCAAACAGGGTACAACAAACAGAAAACAGAAAAGCGTGTGAGTGTAGCAAAATTTGCAAGATAAGAGCAAAGTATGTAGAACAGACATGAGACATATCTTGAGAAATAGAAGTCATCCTCTAGAAGCAGTTGGAAAGATATCTGATGGACAAAAGAAGCCTTTGTCTTAAAATGAAGGTAGTCTCTATGGAGACCTGATGAGATCACACCCTTATTTTTGTGAAAGGGACTATAGAAATGTCAACAATAAATGAGAAAGAATGGGGAAGAAAGATGATGCTCACTCTGCTTCACATTTCCCTCCAACCTGATTAAGGACCACAGCCATCGATGCTAAACTACACAGCATGAGCTCCAAGGTACTGTAGATTCACAGTTGTTAAATCTCTGTATTCTCTCCAGCCTTCTAGACCTGTTTTGACTGAAAGAAACAAAACTATCCACTGTAATTAAGGTGCATTCAAAATTTGAGCTTGCACAGTAGTGTAACAATATCCTTTAGGTTTATTCTATATTAATTTCCCAATAATTTGAAACATAAACTTGGAATTTTTCATTGCTGCTAATTATTATCCTTGTATAACAGGCCTTTCTATTATAGCCCTAGATCTCACTCTTGAGTGAGAATAATGAATTCAGAGAAAATAATTTTATAAATTAATTAGGAATGTTACTCTCTCGTGCACGACTTGACATTTCTCGATAAAAAATATCACTTGCCATTTTACTGTCCAATCACACAGTCTCTTAATGACCTTTTGGAATTCTTAACCATTAAACCTTTTTTCACCAACTTAATTAGCATAATGTTTTAATCAAAACCACCTCAGTACTCTCTCCCTTTCCTAATAATACTTAATATGTTGAACATTACATCTGCCAGCCAAAGTTCCTGTGCACTGCTTAAGATGACTTCCTTTTACTTTAAAGACACTTGATCCTGTTCTCTGCTTTAAACTGCTTTTCAGTTGTGCCAAGATTTTCCCTCTGAAAAATAATTGCCTGGACAGAGAAATCTGAAAAATGTGGTCTGGGGAAAGTCAGGTAAATATATCATAGCATTGTTAAGGTTGGGAAAGACCTGTAAGAGCAAGTCTAACCATCAACCCAACCTGCCCTCTGTGTTCACCACTAAACCATGTCCTCAAGTGTCATGTCCACATGTTTTTTCTATACTACCACGGATGGTGACTCCACTTCTCTTTGGGCAGCCTGTTTCAATAACCCTTTCCATTAAGAAATTTTTCCTAATATCTAATCTAAACCTCCTTTGGTGCAATTTGATGCCATGTCCTCTTCTCCTATCACAGGTTACTTGGGAGAAGAGGCTGACCCCCACCTGACTACAGCCTTCTTTCAGGTAGTTGTGCAGAACAATAGGGTTTAGTGGTGGGCTTGGCAGTGCTGGGTCAATTCGCTCTGTGAACAATCATCACAGAGGTTTAAAGAGGCTGAAACTACTAAGATGGAGTGTTGGACCCTTAGCAAAAAAGGGAATCTTGTTGTAAAAGAGAAAAAAATGTTGTGACAGTATTATCTACTATTATACAAAGGCTTCACTATAACCTTGTTGCCAATGGTTTTCCCCCTTCTCTTTTGCTAATATTTCTCCCAACTTTGCTTTAAAGTCAGAGCTTATAATGGCCTGTCAGGAACAAAAGTCCTATTTATACAAAGCTTGGAAAGAGGATAACAGAACAGATGACCATGTTGAAACAAGCATGAAGAGAATGAGGGGAAGTGCAGTGTTTTTCATAATGGCAAGACAGACAAACACTGGTGACCT
Organism: Rhabdornis inornatus; assembly: GCA_013397075.1. Classification (NCBI taxonomy): domain Eukaryota; kingdom Metazoa; phylum Chordata; class Aves; order Passeriformes; family Rhabdornithidae; genus Rhabdornis; species Rhabdornis inornatus. The sequence goes on along the minus strand of VWZS01005652.1, from coordinate 2,981,990 downwards.
TCATACAAACTCCCTCCAAAGTCAGTGCAGTTACACCAGAATGTTTATTTTTAATTTTGTTCTCTAATAAAGCAGCAGCATTTTCCAATTTCAAAAAAGTCATCTCTATTTACTCAGCTGTATTATTGCTATTAATCATTGATAGATTCATACAATGTTTTACAACTAGAGACATATTCTGTACCTAAAAGAGTTCAGGTACAGAAGACAAATTATATACTGATAAACCAACACCTGAGAGAATCAGGAGATATTACAAGAGAAGAAACAAAATATATTTCCAATGAAGTATTTCCAAGAGGGATTAAAAGAGAAGGATGTTTTTCAGTCGAGCAAGGCTTTACTTGGTAATAATTGCCTATTTAGTTCTGTAGTTGACTGAAAAAGTTTTCTCAGTGGAAAGAAAAATGCTGATAATTATAAGTCCAACAAAATCATTATGCTGAATTAACCTGAAGGGAAAACAAGTTCCCGTTCAGTCTTATTTCTCTACTTTGTTCTCTTTCCCTATTTTGTCTCTTAAATACCAGAGAATACTACTCTGACAGTCTCAATGGCATATTATGAAATTAATTATTTCTATTTCAAATTATGTCTTTTTCATTCCACCAAGAAAAATTGTCACCATAAAAACGCTCATCCATCTAGCAATTTCATGAGTTTTTGTTTGTTTATTTCCTTGGATTGCATCAGTGTCTTCATCATTTTACACTTTGCCAAGTCTTTCATAGCATCATTCTAATTATATTATTTAGGGGAAAAAAATAAAACCAGATAATTAAGGTGGTTGAGGTTTTTTTCTTCTTCTTGTTAATTAGAGGAGATGGGAAACAGACTCAGAGATAAAGTGCAAAGGACTTATTAGTTTGGAATTTCTGTGGCACAAACAAAATCCAGGACAAGAAGTACAGAAAATTAGGTGTTTCTATCTAAAATGAAGAAATATGAGAAGCTTGTAATACCATCAAGATCTGAACTGTAGTAGAGACACAAAAATTTGTATGCAGAAGTACTTTTGCTGATTTTTTATCCAGATCTTTCACGCATGTTAAAAACTCCAGTGATTTCTGGAATACAGGAAGTTATCACCCTTTTCTAATGCAGAAAATTCATTTCTTAGGCCTTTGCTTTTCCCTCACAGCGTGAGTCACCTGTTCTTAGCAGAACATTTACCTTCTGAAAGTTATGTAGTCTCTACAAATTTTGAATGTAAGTTCACACGAAACTTTCCTTGCTCAAAAACCACCTCCCTCCCCCCCCAAAAAAAACCAACACGAAGCAGAGGTAATACAGACCTCTGAATAAAAACAGAGATACAAGCATAGATTTTACAGACATACAGAAAGTAGTTCCCTTAAGGAATCCATCATTCAGTATGGGAAAAAAACTATAATCAGACAGAGTAGGTCATGAATTGATTCCTTCACTTGTGATTTTTGCAACAAATGGTGCAAAGTGTGTGAAAAAATGTTTCTTATGGAGAACACTTCATTTTCGAAAGAGACTTTCCACTAATGTAAGCATGGATCTTTTGTGAAAAAACATCTGAATATTACAGTAAGACAATATTTTTTTTATTTGATAAGCTCAATACTACACTGTCTGAACACTGAATACTAGAATCTCACATCAGATATTTTTTTATTAGTGTAATTTGAGAATTGCTTCATTATAACACACGTACTCATAAGCATGTTTAATTTTGCAATCTGAAGGGAATGGTTGTAAGATTTAAGGTAATTGCACTATCATAAGAGAAGACAAGAATGTGGTTAACCATCCCTCCTCCATGTTGTTGGTAATAGTGAAGATAAAAAATACATAAATTAACAATACATTTTCCTTTCTTTAAAATTCTGTGGATAATACTGACTGTTAAAAAAGAACACATCCTGTGTCTATCCAGCTAACATAGACATTAATAAATATCCCTGGGGAACTAAAACAGCTGAAATTATTTTTCTGAATATTTTTGTGGGTTTTTTTTTTGAGTATTAATGTACTTTTAAAATTCCTTCTTTTTTTTCCTAAAAATAATTAGCTAGTTTCAGCTATAATTGACCTTTGGCCTCTTTTGTCTTCTGTCTACATATACAAAGCACAGCTCTGTGCACTTCCTGCAAAGTCTGACCTCACTTCAAGAGATCATGCAGTATCTTTTACTCTTGATCTCCACATTCAGCCAAGCTGCTCTTCTTTCCTACTTCCTTAGGACACAGGGGAATTGCTGGTTTATGTGTTTCTCAAAAGTTGTTCTGTGATATTGACCAACATTTGTGGACTCCTAAGCCCTCACATGCAGAGTCCCAGAATATTCTGCTACGTAGTTCTCTGAATAGCTTAAGATTTGCTCTCGTGAAGTCCAGGATAGCAACTCTTTTTGTCCCTCCTTCTCATTACACTGAAAATTTTAGACTCAAGCATTTAATGATCACTGTGGCCAAGACAGACACCTGCCATCACATACCTATTCTTATACACAGGCAGTGAATCTAGAAAGGCATCTTTTCTAGTTGGTACTTCAGTTACCTGAGACAAGAAATTATCTCCTACAAACCTGAAATGTTTCCAAGACCTGTTTATCATAGTGTGGTATTTCCTGTTGTGTCTGGGAAGCTGATATTTCACATAAGGACAAGGGCTACTGATGCTGAAATTTCTCCTAACTGCCCATAAAATAACTCATTAGTGCTTACATCCTGGCTGGGTGACCAGTATTAAACATCCCCTACTACATCTCCTTTGTTCTCCATCCCCCTAATACTCACCCAGAGGCTCTCAACTACATCAGTACTAACTGTAACAGCTCTACAATCAAACTTTTCCCTTACATATGCCTTCCCCCTTCCAACACCTCTAACTCACCTGCCCTGCCTACCCCTCCATCTCAGTAATCCTTCTGTGGGACTCATGCCAACAAGTTTCACTGGTATCAATATCATAACACTTATATAGATATATGTAAATACTAAGACCAAGATGACAGCTGAGATCACGTATGCTTGAGACAAGTCATACCATGTACTGACAGAGCTTTGAATAAAGCCCCAAGAGGAAGAGTAATATCCATTCCATCCACATATACAAATGTCCATTCCATAAAAATAATTGAGACTGAAGTTCTTTGTCATCTTTTGGGTTTTTTTCCCCTCCTGCCTATAATATTCCCATAATGGCAGTTTTCTGAGTATTCCTTTTCTAGCACAAATCAACTCTAACTTTTAATGTTGAAAACCTCTGTGATCATTCTCTAAATATTATTTTACACAATATCTTGTATAGTTGTATGTTGGGGCAGAAATGTTATATATATGTCATATGATATATATATATATATGTCATATGTATATTACTAACTAGTTTAGCACTTTCATTTGGTCAAAATGAAACAAGAGTTTTTTTCCTTTATTGTTTGCTTCTTCTTTTGTTTATTTTGCCAGATATTTCAACTTAAAAATAATTAGACTTCAAAAGTCTACATGCACAAAGTATTTTAATGGAAACTTTAGCTATTCAGGTTTCACTTGCACAGATGTGAATTACATGTTCCTTGAATAAGTTTCTTCTCATTTTTTTGTTCATAAGAACATGAGACCTTTCTACAATTTTTAAATTCATATATAATTAAAATTACTCTATGAAGTACCCAACTGTTTCTATACTGAGAAAGGTTTTTTTTTTAATCTTACCTGTGCTATTTTTGCTCTATTTACTTTCCTCAAATTTCTTCAATAACTGCATTTAGACCGTGAATGTTGAGCAACTACCAATTACATAAAGCAGGAAAATTTCAAAAATTCTCAAAACCATCACAATGTTGATAATGGTCTTGACAGATACACAAAACTTCTCCAGCAAAAGCAGTAGAAGTCTATCAATATATTAAAACAGTCTTGATGAATGAATGACTGTTAGTACGTACTGTACAACTAAAAATAATACAACAAGAAAGGCAAGAGGAAAAAAAGAACTTATGAGTTTTACCCTGAGACAGTTCCTTAAAAACTTGCTGGGAAAAGTGGTGGGTGCTGTCATTCATTTTGTGAATCTGCCTCCGACCTTCACTAGAAAAGAAGGTTTTGGAATAATACTCCTAACAGAAGTTTTGGGATAGGTGATGCTACCCCTCCACCAAACACAGAAAAAGTATCACCCAGTTTTCTAATAAACTATGAGTCTCTTGTCACTGAATTATAATAACAGAGAAGATCCACATCACAGCCACATCCATACACTGTGTGAAGAGTGGGGTTGAAATTTTAACTATCCTGGGGATTGAAAGGGGAACTATCTTCCTATTTACTAAGTCTAATTGTACAACAAGTAAGTCTTTCCTTCTGTGAAAGTTCAGATGGAATACTATACATTTTGTTTCTTACAAAAAAAATTNTATTTACTAAGTCTAATTGTACAACAGGTAAATCTTTCCTTCTGTGAAAGTTCAGATGGAATACTATATATTTTGTTTCTTACAAAAAAAATTAAAAAAAAACTTGTACATATTTACTAAAACCCACAGATACAAGTTTTGCCATTCTATCATCCCTAGCAAAAGGCTTTGTACTGAGCTGATGGTGCAAAGTTGCAGGACATGATGAGGTCTATGTTGTCCAGAGCCAGTTTTAGGGTGCTTTAATGGTGGTAACAATCAAGGGACTTTCATCTTGCCTGCTTCAGCTTAGGTCTGTACATACCTCATGTGGTAAGGTCTGCTTTAAGTTGCATAGCGAAGGGTGAGAAGTTGTATTAGTCAGGGCACACTATCACAGAAGTATTGAACTTTAGCTGGAAGTCAAAGAGAAAGAAGCTGAATATATTAGATAACATAAGAAATAAATCCAAACAAATGCAAAATTGAAGAGGAGGAATGTGTCATGAACATCAGGTATCTTCAGGTAGAGGACTTGGGACAATGGTGACTTATTGTATCCCTACCATCACCCTTATTCTTCTCGGGAAAGACAGATGTTGTGAAACTTAGGTCCCAGAGAGACAATGGAAAGGCAGTTACGAAACTGGAAAAAAGGGGCAGATAATAAAAGCTGCACCTAAACCAATTGTACATTTATAATTTGTGAGGCTTTTCTGTACAAATTTGGACTGTGTTTACATTATTGTACTGAGATTTGTATCAACTTTTGTACTGTGATAAGACTGTTAAAATTTTAATTGAACTAAGAGCAAATTTTTTGTTTGATTTACAGCATATGGGGTTTCTTTGCCCCTTTCAGGATTTTAGGAAAATTTTGTAGAAATTGAAACAATCAATTAATGTACAAATGAAACACTAAAAATGTAATGTAATTTGTCTGATATTATTTATGTGGCAAGTGAGGGTCATACGCTGTTGTATACAAGATCATGGAATACCAAATATGTAAAATAGTTGCTCTATATGCTGTATACTAGTCAATATACATAATATACACAATGCATACACAAAGTATATACAATATACATAATACATACATATACATAATACTATACAGAATACATAAGGCTGGAGGAGTATTGAATTTTTTAAATAAAATTTTCTAAGGATGGGGATAGGAAAGCTTGTTGTAATGTAGAGAGGGAAAAAAATTAAAACCCAAAATCAACCCAATGTATTCTAATTTTATGGTAGCATTGTAGATTAAAGAAGAATAAGATTCTTTCACAGGTCTAGCACAGTACAGACTGCAAGACATAACCATCATCTGGGAAACATGTAATGCTTGATTTAGCTGTGGGAAAACTACATAAAAGGCCAAAATATCTACAATGAAACATTGCTTATAATCTTAATTTGACATGGCAGGAGTCAAAAATATTTCACAAAATCTTAAGAACCTTTACAGAATAATATCATTCTTATGATTTAGCATTGACATCAGTCTCACCATCAAACCTGAGTTTGCATAGATCATTTCCCAGGCTTTTCAAGTCTACTCATGAGTGTTATGTGGCTACAGTTCTAACATCTTATACCTGGAGAAACAATGAAGACTGCATTGCTACTTTGACCTTTTCAGCATTCTGTGATTTGGACAACCACCTCTGTTCTTTACAATTGCATGACCCTGTGAGTAACAGCAAAAATCTCAAAAAGGTCAAGTCAGCATAGCTAAGTTCAGTTTGACAGAATAGGCTAGGCATTCAAACCTAGATAGAATATCTACCACAAAAACATTTAAAAGAACCTGTGACTACTACAAGTAGCATCACAGTATGTACCCTGGAGTGTTAAACTAGTTTTTGCTGAAAACAAAAAAAAAAACCAAAAAACAAACAAACAAAAAACAAACCCAAAAAACAAAACAAAAGAAAAAACAAACAAACAACAAAAAAAACCCAAATAAACAAACATAAAAAACCAAACCAAAAAACAAAAAACAAAAAACAAAACCAAAAAACAAAACAAAACAAAAAACCCCAACAAAAACAAAAACAAAAACAAAAAAAAAACCAAAAAAACCAACAAAAAAAATTCAAGCTCTAGTAAACGATTTGCATTCCCAAAGAGAGCCTGTGCTGACCCGGGTAGTGGAATTGTACCCATGGGTTACACCTTTATAAGCAGTTCTTCACCCTGCAGAGGCCTCCTTAACAATAAATGGGGAGAGTAAGTCATAAAAAAAATTGAACACAATGCTATAAAACAGCTTTTAGGATGAATTTATGTTATGCTGAGATCTAAGCATAGATATTGTAGAACTCTTATTTTCTTAGACTATTAAGCCCATTCTTAGACCCTGAATTTCTCAATTTCTCTTTTTCTTTCTTTTTTTTTTTTTAATGGATCTGCCCCTGAATGACAGACCGTACGCATCAAGATCCTTATTCTTCAGTATAACACATTAAAAATATACTTTTAGTCCAGAAGTAAAGATACAGCTACTCAGACTAGTGAAATATGAGAGCTTGGCAACTTATACAAAACCATCTTTCTTTAATATTCACTCAAAATTTGAATATCAGTGCTAGAAACTAAGGCTGAAGAAGCCTTATGAACACATTTATCATTCTTGCTATCAACAATGTCTGTGTGGACCTTGTGGGTCCCAAAGGCAAATCAACTGCTGTACAAATTTATTTTTATTTAATAATTGGAGAGCTACAGCTGGTATCAGGGTTGAAGAATGAGCCTGAACACTGCCTAAGGATGATTTTCCATGGGAGGAGTCTTTCAAACTACCTCAAAGTTTTTCTGAGGGATAAAAAAAACCCCCTTGATAAGTATGTGAAATGTTGAAGCAGAATATGCATTTCTTCCTGGTTCCATCTTAGCACAAATATGAGGCAATGTTATCTGTATCAAATCCCTTAAATCTTTGGACAAGATTTCATTGGGCAGTGCTTGTACACAGGAACTCTGTGCCCTGGCAGAGTTTTTAAAGAACTTCTCTCCCATTCTGTGGTACTAGTGAGACCAGGTAAAAAACAATGTAATGATTTATAGTTACATTTTTTTCTCTTTCTTTTCTCAATGTGGAGCATAGCTATCATAGTAATGATGCAAAAGGTTTAAGAATAAAAATTGTTTCAGCTATACTTCCCATATTCTGAAGTTTGGCAGCTGCATAGCTCAGGCAGTGGGAGATTTCTCAGGGTGCCTGTCTTAGAAGAAATGTGTACCAGCATTTTCCTTCAATTACAGCTATAAGGACATGGGCTCAGATCCTAAGGAGCATCTCAACCAAGTCCTGATGATTGCACATTGAACCCAGAGATATGGGCTAAAAGTAGAATTCAGAGACTTCTCGTTTTTTTAAAATCAAGTATAAACAGGCTTTTATGCTAGCTGTTGCAAGTTCTAGCTAACAAAGCTGAGTGTCCTTCTTTCTAGTGTGCAAGCTTTTTCTTATTAGGCATTCTCTTACTTCTTAAAGGCATCCTTATTAGATGTTAATGCTGATGCACGTTTGTTTGTCTGTTTTCACTTATGGTACATCTATTATATGTTCTGTTTTGTTAAAAATGTATGGCTAACCAACGGACAAAAGAGCTGTCTATTTTGATTTCTTGGATCATACAGATTTCTCTGCAGGGAAGAGACAGTAATTTATATATGAGGCATCAAGGAAGTGCATCTGGGAGAAGTTTCTGGAAAGCAGTGAATAGAAAAAGAGGGGGAGGAGAATAAAAACCTCATGGCAGCAGAAGAATAGAGTGAAAACAAGAAGCAGACACAAAGAAAGAGCTGTGAGGCTAACAGATGTGCAAGACCAGGCTTTTAAAAACCCTCCAGGGGCAAGTACTTGAAAGTTTATTTCTAATATTTCCAAGATGGATAGCAGTGTTCCATCAGTTATGGCATTAAAAAGAAGAAACTTCTGTTCAGCAGATGTTTCTGTCCTTGATAGCTGAAGAAAATAAAATCAATGTTTCACATTACTGCAAACTAATTAAGTGTAAAATTAGAACACAGTTAGGTTTAAGATTAAACTAAGGAGTAGCTAATCTAGAAGACAACCGAGGCATTTAATGATCTTCAAACTAAAAACTCCTATGACTTGGAAAAGACACCATGTTGGACTGTTGGCCTCTCAGTCATGTACAACTATGTTAATGGTAACATATCCTTGTAAAAACTCAATCAGCAGCATTTCTCTCAGCCTTGTGAGAACTGGTGCTTTCATAGTTTCTGTAAATGGTCCCTTTAGAGACTAATTTATCCTATCAGGTTCTTCAAGAAGTAATGTATTACTTAAAGTATTTAGTGTGAAACTTGAACAAGTTTTCCTTTACAAGGACTTACATGCTTGTAATTGCTTTTTATTGAAAACAAAGAGAGCCATCTCCTAAGAGCATCTGTAATGCTGGTCATTTAAAGCCTATTGAGAAAACAGAGCATGTTGCAGGATGATAGAAATGAAGCATAAACAGATATATTAAGACTGGATTTAGTCCATTAAGATTTAGATATTTGAAGGTTTTTCTTTTATACATAAAAGTCTTCATTTATCATTTACAAAATGAATTAATGATTTGTGGGAGAAAAATTTGCCTTTGAAGTGCCAATTTACAAATATGTTACTTATTAATAGCTGGTAAGGTGGTTATAACAAGAACCACAATTTTTATTGCTGAGTAGAAAACTCAGTATGAAATAAAATATCTCCAGCATTTTGAAGAACTTTTTTTTTTAGTGCAAGATCTCAACAATGCTTTGTCATGTTAGTAATTTCCAACAAAACAAAAGTAATATATGGGTCCAATGAATTCCTGTAGATCCACTACATTGCCCCACATATGAACACCCAAATCTAAGATTGCATATCAGAGGAACAGCAGATATATTTTGTTTACAAGTTGTCTAAATAATCCCTCATAGTCACTGCACGTGGGAGTAAACTTTTTCACTAGGTGGACACATACATGTAACAATGCAGTGTAAGCACTCTGTAAAATTCATGCAGCAAAACCCCCAAAACCATAGTGAGAAGTAAACCTCTGAGTCTGGCAGGCAATAAAACATTTTTTATGTAGACTTTATATGATAGAAGTGGAATGTGGGCAGAGCTTAAAATATATGCATAGTTATAGATATTCGCAACACATACAGTTTAGAGGACAAAAGGGCAAAACCAGAATATTCTGGTTTGCCAACCAGAGGAGATGTTGACCTTTCTGGAGCAGACCTCTATTTTTAAAAATTTCAGCTTATAAGCAAAGGAGATCTGGTTGGGGATGTGAAAGTTGAAAGCAGCCTCAACTGCAGTGACCTTGAATTAGTAGATTTCAGAATCCTGGTAAGAGAGGGGAGAGCAAAAAGCAAGATTGCAACACTGGACTTAAAGAGAGCAGATTCTGGCTTCTTTAAGGATGCACTGGGAAGTGTCCTGTGAGACAAAGCCTGGAGGGAAGAAGGATGCAAGAAAACTGGGTAAAATTCAAGAATCAACTCTTGCAGGTTGATGAGCCGTCCACTCCAATGAGCAAAAGTAAAAACTGCCAGAAGGCCTGCATGAATAAGCAAGGACCTCCCAGCAAAACTCACACATAGCAAAGAATAATACAGAAGATAGAAGCAGTAACAAGTAGAGAGACACTGTGTGAGCGTGGAGAGACACAGGAAAGCCAACACTCACCTGGAGTTGAATCTGGTGGGGGATGGCAAAGGAAGCAAGAAAGAATTCTATATATAGACAAATAACAAAAGGAAGATGAGGCAAAGCATGAACAAGTTGCTAAATGGGTCAGGAGCTCTGTTGACTCGGGATGCAGGAAAAGCTGAGGTACCAGAGATCAGGTTTTTTCCTCACCTCCGTCTTTAGTAGCGGAGCCAGCCTTCAGAAATCCAGGGACCTGGAGAAAATGAACGACTAACTTGATAAACATCTATGACTCCATTACTTAGTAGATGAATGCTTAGTAGATTAAGCATTTCCTACACATAGAAGATGATGGAGAATCTGCTGGATGAGCAGACAGTGAGATTAAATATCTGCCTGGACATAGTCTTGGCCAGCCTGCATTAGGACACTCTGACTAGGGCTTTTTATCAAAAGTTGGACCTCCAACTGTCCCTGCAAAACGTAATCATTCTTCATGCTGTGAGACACCTGATATGAAAACTGAAGACCTCACCTTTGTCTTCTGCTGTGAGCAAAGCTGTTGTTTTTCTTTATCATCATCATCATCATCATCATCATCTTTTTCAGATGAATCAAACCTATCAAGAATCTCAAATGAAAACCAGAAAAAATCCCAAAAAACAGGTCAATATCTGTCTGTTTGGACTCCTAGATAAAGAATCTGAGATTTTTCAGCACAGTATATGTTCCCAAAAGCTGCCCTGAAAAAAGAAGCTGGTTTTTTTTTGTTTTTTCTGGTCTTTTTTACATTATTCCTTAGAATACTTCTCTAATTCCTGTTGTCAACTACATTCTTCACTCACTCATAAATATGTGTTTTAACTAAAGTATGAAACTGTCTTTTGCCATTCCGTGCCTTCTTGATGGAACTATTTTAAGAACTCATGCTGTGTGTGTTTGCAATTAAATATTTATTCTGGTTTAATAGCTCTTATAGAAGAAAAATTGCTATGATAGCAGAATGATCTGATGGAGTTAAGGAGTTTAAAACAAAAATCTGTCATAACAAATCTGTATCAAAAAACTAGCAAGAAGCAGTTAGGTCAGTTCAGGTAAGGAGCTTTACAGTGTTGAATCCACAGGTAACATGGCTCTTATTATTGCTGGGATAATTACAGCAGCTTCCAGAAAAAAACCAAAGAATTTCTAATTAAATATATGTATAATATGCATTATATATATACATAGTCTGTGTGTGTATATATATAGTCTCGATAGAAAATAGATAGATACAGATATAGATACAGATATATATAGAAGAGATGAATCAATGCTGCTAAAGAATTTTTCCTTCCAAGATGCATTAAAAATAGGAAAATTAGTGTGGTTCCTTATGCTTCCATTTTCCCATGCATAGCAAAATCCTGTTAAATGATATCACCATGAAAGGTCTTCTACCAAAGGAGAAGCAGCAGAGTATTGTGAGGACCCCAGCCACTGATAATATTCTACTCAAAGAGCATGACACAAGGCTGTTACCCTTTGAAACCAACAAACAAAACAAAACAAAACAAAACTTCAAAGAATTTTTCATTTGGAAATAGAAATGAAGACTCACAGAATTTCTCCATTTCTCCTCTGATAGGAAACTCATTGTATCACATCTCTCTGGAGAGACACACCCAAACAAAGGCTTTTGCTCTGTGTGCAGTCTGGTGGGTAATTTCTCTGCAGAATATGTTAGTCTGTATCACTTCTCCCTGCAAGAACAGTCAATTTGGCCTGAAGCTGGGCAACGGAATGGGCCATTCTTTCTCTCCCATTTTCCTTGTTAGAAGTTTCAGAAAAATTCTGTGTAGGCTGTTAGGAAACGTACTCATTGGTTCAGAGTCCTCAGACTATTGAGTCCAGAAATTCGTGTGATCTCCCCTGCATTCTGTTTTTTTTTTAGCTTGGACTTCACCACAGGTAGGAAACCGGATTTTGTTTTCTGTTTTCCAAGTAAAAGAACTAGCTGCAAGCAAAAGCTTTTAAAAAATGGCATTATCAGTATTCTAATTAAACATTCTTAATATTTCTTCACAGCTTAACAAATTTGCAATGAAATAGAAGCATATATCTTTTAATAGTCAGTATTAAGCCTTTGTAAAACACGGGGTTGCTGACTAAAAAAAAAAAAGCTACTTAATTTTTTATTAACTTGAGCAGTGATGGTATTCAGTGTGTAAAACTAGTTGAGTTATACTTCCCATTTTGCCTGGAGGAGCCTGGAAAGATGTCTTACATGCTTAGCCATCTTTTAAAGGGAGATGCAAGAAAAGGTATTTCTGTAATGTTAAGTTAAAAGAAAGCTCAAAATGTGCAAAAAAACCAATGTGCATCTTAAATATCTAGCTGCACTTTCACTTTTATATTACTCATAAAACTGGGAGAACCTCATGTAATCCAAGAGTCTTGAACAATTTAGTAAGCTTAAATTGCTTTTACTTACAAGTATCAATGAAAGGATAGCTGTTTCACATTTTTTATAATTTTTTTTTATTTTGTTCAACTTATTAATCTGTCCTGAACAGAATGAAAACACTCATAAAATCTGAGTTTATCTTGCCACAGTCACTGATAAATCGTTTCTGCACTAAGGAGACAGACACTATTAATCCTGTAATCTTTCCTGTAATGGTTTCCCAGAAGCCCTTTCATTTGCCAGCAGCACAGAGTTTTTGCCTGTAGCAGAGAGCAGCCCCTCACTACTGTGTAGTTTGGAACCTCTGTTTCTATGTGGCAGCATCTTCAATTCACGGTCAAATGACTGCTTACCTTGTAAATTAAATTTCCACACTCCATGTGGTTCACATTATAGCTTATTAGTCAAGAAACAATTATGCCGTCTTGTGCACCACTGAGCTAGCACAAACAGAGACACTTATACCCATGGGCTCAGAGCCAGCTCATGAAAAGCAATTGTGTGAATAACACAACTGTATTACAGATTCAGTGCTTTGTGAAGAGCTGGACACCTACCACTGGCACTAAAGTGATGGAACAATGTGTGCCGTAAGGAAGGCTCACTTTTAAAAAGTATGCACTACTCGAATTGATTGAAAAATATGGGGTGAGGGAGGGATAGAAGTATTTCTCTTGAACTAATTCTAATTGTAGAGATTCTTAAATGAAAGTCAATCAAGATCTTTTTGAGTAAGGAATTATGGATATGCTTAGAGATGCTTTGAAACTGGATAGTTATGTCCTGCTGGGTTTTTTTCTTTTTTTTTAGTATCTACTCTTTCAGCAGAACAAGCTCAACAAGTCTATACATACATGTGTATGTGTATAAACACAGACATACATACATAAGTGCATATATGCACACAGACACATGTATAAATACACATACCCCACCTTTTCAAACCCTCCAGGCACAGCTGCCTTTGCTTTTTCTTTCTGCCCATCTTACTGATATTCAGGTCATTGTACATATACAATGTATATATACCATGTTTCTATACATATATATATTCCTATGCATGTATTCACCCAGAATACATATGAAACTGCATAGCTAAACCATGGTAGAGCGAGAAAATGATGTTGCCTTCTTACAAATAGAACTTAAAACTTTCAGAAAGAACAGTAAAATCATCCAATAGCAACAAGCAACTTCAACAAATCTTGAAAATTCACATGGGCACCCCTAAGCTTGAGAGAGGAGACATACAGCCAAGTAAAATTTGCTCCTAAACCAGACCAAAGACCCCAAGAATGTACCTGTTCCCGGGCTTCCCATAGCAGAAAAATAATTTTTCAAACTGTGAGATTATTAAGATATCTCTGGACCTAGTAGAAGAATTAAGTGATCCCCTTAATCAAGAATCAATCCCAGTTGCAATTGATTGAATTTTCAAGAACTGATTTTGAAAAAAAGTTCATTTTAATAATTCCTGACACCCCTGGTGCCATCTTATCTGGGTGCCAGAATATCCCAGACATATTGTGCATATCTAGCTAGGTCAGTAGCCCTTAATGTAAGACCTAGGATTAAGAAATTTTTATATATCTGTGGTGGCACCTTGGTCTTGCTCATATATAGTTCATATACGCAGTTTGCCAGCCACCAAAAGACTTCAGAAAGTGCCAAAAGTATCAATAGTTTCTTTGGCAGAGACATACTTCATAGCTACTTAAATAATTTCGCAATGGAATAAAGGGTTATAACATTTCCAGATATAATTTGATTGCTAAGCTTAATTTGAAGACTTATTTTACAACCTTTTTAATCTTTCAGATATTCTATAGAATGTTGTGGAGAAGGAAAGAAAAACCCCAAATCAACCAAATGAAAGCAAAACCCAAACTGCAGCTTTAACTGTACTGATCTGCCAAATTTTAAATCTGTATTGCATTACTTATAGATCAAATTCAGCTCTTCCAGGAAGACTTTTGCTATTATAATTTAAAGGTTTCTATGAAATTATACAAGGTTTGACCATTTCTCAATGAACTTTGAGCAGAAAAATATCAGAAAGTATTGTTTCAGAATCCTGAATTTATCTTTTTCCTTCAACATTAAGTAACTGTTCTGCAAGCTCTACCTCTACTAGGAATATGCTGAAATCTGAGCAAAGGAGCCCTATAATTATGCATAGGAAGGCTCACTAAGTCAAGGAACAGAGGTTTGATTTTTTGCCTAATAAACAGATGAATTTCTCATACTATCTTTTTCAACCACATATTTGGTCGAGGCAGAAAGTATTTATCTATGTGTCAAAGAATTATGAATACCCAGAAGCACAACACATGCTTTCTTTAGTGAGATCATTATACTTTTTTTTCCAGCAAAAAGCCATTCACTCTGAAGAATTAATTAGATCTGCATAGAACTTGTCATAGCAAGCGTGTTTTCTCTGCTTCATGGACTGAGCTATCAAATTCTAAACTGAAAATATTCAAAAGACTTTTCAAGTGTTTTACAATCCCCACTGGTTTGTTGTTGTTGTTTGTTGTTTTGTTTTTTTGTTGTTGTTGTTTTTTAGATTACTTATAAACACTCAGTACGAGATGGATTTAAGCACAGTGGCCTTCAAACTCCCAGATAACCTATCCACGGCCAATTCTGGAGTCAGAATAATCCCAGTTATTTTAATGGAGCTTTAGGAAGAGACATCTCAGTACTGGGTGAAACACTTCTGGTTTTCAACACAACACCTATTTGAAAGCTAGAGTAACATTTCCTCATTCACAATGCATGAAAGGATGAGCCTTAGCGTCTGGAAAACGCTGTCAAGGGACTCCCAGTCACCAGATTTCAACAAAAATACTTAATTTTACTGCACAGCCAGCAGCTGTGATTCTTATACAAAAGAAGGTTTTTACAATATTTCTCCATAGACTTAAAGGAAACAAAAATGTGTTTTGTCTTAAATCAGTGTTACTGAAACATGAATCAGTAAAGCAAGTACTTTTAAAGTGAAAGTTTCTAAAATTTTAGTGCAACTAGTCAACAGTCCTGCTATAATTTAGAGCTGATTACTTCACTATTTTGTAAGGAGAGTTAAGATTTTGAAGCATTATGAATGTGATTTTTCAAAGTTCAACTTCTTATTTTTCTCTTTTAATAGAGGGTTAGGTCCTAGGAAGGCAGAATCTTGACTTTCTTTTTTGGTCTCTAAAATATAGCTGCTTTTGATTCCAAATAATTTGAAGCAATAAGAAAAACAAATAGTAATGTATCATAAAAGTTCAGTGAGCATTACATCCACTGTCTTTCCTGAGCGCCTCTGTCACTGTGCTCAAACATCTCAACCAGAGAGGTGTCTGAATTTTAGACGTGCCACTGCTTAAGATTTTTTTTTTCTTAATGTAATGTTAGATTAGTTGATACGCTTCTTGATTTTACAAAGTAGGGAAGAGTGCTACATATAGATAAGCAAGTCTTTAAGCCTGTAAGGTGTGGTATCAGTAAGCAAACTAGTGCCAGGGCTTGCCTTCTGTTCAAGGACAGGTAGGGAATAGAAGACAAAACAAAAAATGTCATATTTAAGAAAATGATTGTGCCACATGATACTTCCTGACTGAAGTGCTTTTTGTTTGTTTCTTCCAAGTTATTTTTCTTCCCCACATCTGTTCATTTAACACGTTTAGATTTATTACTGATGATGCTTCCAGAAGACAGATTTCTTGGTGAGTATATGACCAGTAGTATTGCAGCTTCTCTCAAAACACATTTGTCAAGATTGTGACAGGATGCCTGACAATAACAGGGAACTAGACTCACTGACTCCAACAACACATTTGGTTCAAGTAGATCCCAGGGTGAGGTAATTTAAAAAAAAATCTTAAAACTCTTTCAGTTTGGATGGGAAAAAAAAAACAGTGAAAATGATGCCTGCAGCAAATTCTGTCAAAAACATCTTGGCTGTAGCTACTTAAGGTACTAACATACATTGGTGCTTCTTGTAATACTCTTCTAATGCCAAGTTACATACATCTCTAAACCAGACTTAAGCATAAACTGTGTACACTATAGCCACTTAGATTTATACAAAGCATACATTTGTATAGTTATAAATACCTCCTGGTTGACATAAAAACTGAATTTAAACTTTAAAAGAAAGACAAGCCATATGTAGTAGATAGAAGAAACTTTTCCTCATAGAAAGAAATAATAAGCAAACTGTTAACTTAAATATTTAGATGATCACTATCAGGTACTCTTCACGCTATCAGAAGGTGAGGATTATACCTGGGCATACTCAAAGGGTATAAGAATTTTTAACAGTAGTGGGAAGAGGAGATAACACTTAAGGAAGAAAGGAAAACCTACTAGTCAACCAAACCAAAACTCCCCATGCATTTAATATCCTATCTGAAAACTCCTGTTGCTAGATTTTAATTTTGAACGGAAATGCAAATATGAATGGAAATATGAAAAAAATCCCTCCTGTGACCAGCTTTCACAAGTTGTCTGGCATGTGTGAAATTTTGAGGTGTCTCAGTAGCTTTAACACTTCAAAGCCCTGTTTAGTTTTCTTCAAGCAAAAACCTAACCCAACCTAAACTAAACAAACACAGGTGTATTTACCAAGCAGCTAAGCTGTGTTGTTCGGCTTATTTCTATAGTCTGACAGTAAGACTGACACTTTCTCTATCTCAGTTCTCTTGGCTAAATCCGTGCAGCCTGCATAATTCAACATCTTAGTAAGTCTTCAGGCAGCTTTGCAAGTTATCAAGCCTCTCTTTCCAACAAACTTTATCGAGTAGATTGAAAGCAGTAATACTGCATGAAGGTTTAATTTACTAGCAAGTGAACAAAAAAAAAAAAAAAAGACTACTGAGATATCTATTTGTTTACATAAAAAGAGTGTCAGGTTTTGCCTGTAATGCTACGAACAGCATGTCAAAACTTTGCAATACAAAGATGTATTTAGATATGTAGGAGCACACAAAATCTATATCAACTGTAAGCCCCCAGTAAAGCTATTTTTAGCTTTTGGAAATGATTACAGAGAGCTTCTTCATGACTTTCAGTTTGGGCTCACTTTCTGACAACAGTTCACCTGTCTAAGCAAACAAACAAGAGAATCCTTCCTATCTCTACCTAAAATTGGACATTGTTTTTCTTGACAATAAAATTTGGAAAGTATTGAGGGACTGTAAATTAATGTCTTAAATAGTTACGTAGTACTTGTCATCTCTCATGGAAATTTGAAATATAAAAGGCCTTACTTTGAGCCCCATCATCTTTAACTTCTGCTCTGGCATTAATGTTATGCTCAGGTTTGGTTTTCTTTTTCCTCATTTGTATACTTTCATGTGCAGAAAGGTGAATTAAATTCCAGATTACAGGGTATTAAGCATGAGATATTCAACTGCACTATATCTGCTTTCATGGCTAGAGGTGTATGTCTATAGAGCACATCAAGGTACTCTTTTCATCTTCATAGGTTTATGGACAATATTATTTTTCGTATTAAATACCTACAGGTAATGGAATGATGAAAAGCTATGATCAAGCACTTACACATCCTGTCTTTCCTGAACAACTTGTGCATGATCATGCATTGAATGAATCCTTTAAAATCCCAGGAATATTAGAAATAACTCTGATAAACTAGATACATCTAATGATTCTTAGTTGACCCTACACAAACAACCCTTGTGAGCTAAACCATGTAAGAACAAGAAAAGAAGGGGGAAAAAGAGAACAGTAAGATATAGTGAACATAATTTTTTGCTCAAAAAATTTTTATTTCCTAAGTGTTTAAAGGGGATGAATACATCAGCAAAATCCCTAAAGAACCGTTTCATCTTGGCATACAAACATGCATATATTTCTTCAGTGCCATTTGAACGGCCCATATACTTAGAACCAATCATTTCTTTTGTTTTCTCTCACAAGCAAGCTAAGCTATGCCCTTGCTCTTGCTTGAAAATTTGTTTTACTTCTAGTTCCATCTAGAAAACCTTCCCAGCACAAACATGTGTGTGTGCTAAAGCACAGGTGCCCCCCCCATACACAGATCCACACATGTACTGCTCTATCAAGCAGCTTTATCACTGCTGAGAAAATAATATCATTAAAATCTCTGAGCACTAGGATTTTGATTATTGTAGAGTGTATTAGTTAGAGGGCACTGTCTGCAGCTAGACATCAAGTGAAATAAAGGTCTTGGAATGTACCATTGTTCTGGGCTTCAGTATATTTTTTAGTGCCACAAACAGTGCTCAACAGATTCCCTTGGTAGATGCAATATCTACCTGTAAAGTCTGGGAAAAAAGAAACCTCTATAGCCATTACAAGTAGTGGCCCTGTAAATGTGCAACCATGTCCAAATTATAGAATTATTTTTTCTAAAATCTAGTAACTTTACCAATTCAATAATTTAGCAAAATACTGGTGAAATTATTGAAGGTTGTGTACTAGTGTAAACCAACAAATCATTAACCATACTTAGAGCTCCTGAAGTTTTAAGGATATCATAGTGCCCCACTACACAGTCCCACTATAATAGGTAACGTACATGAAATTTTCAAGTAGCTTGAATCATTCCTCTGGTTTAATTTTTCAATTCAACTGCATGCTACAATTGCACTTGCAAAGCTGTACTAGGTTCAGGCTGCCAGTGTGAATGCAAGTGTTTAGAGAGTCAAAGGGAATGCTATTCCATAAACATTAACTGGGTAAAAGCTGAAAGACTGAAAAGGTCTTACTGAAAAGGCTTCAACACTTCAAGCACAATCTGTCCCTTTTGTCTCATGTTTTGATAATTCAAACATCTGCTGCTGCTGAGGAATATAACGAGACTGGAGATCTTTGATTTATTAAGAAGTTGTTTGTTACAATGATTATTTTGATTCAGAGATAGCACACATAGAATGTAATTATCATTCTCTGCATGACTTAGGTAGTTTAAAAATGGAGTAGAAATTAATCTAAAGAAATCCTAGGTGGTTAGAGAATGACTTCATAGCACATTGAAACATACTTTGTTGTTAGAAATACTGACCATATGACAAGGTATTCCAAGAAGAGGAAGAAGGGATCCGTGGTTGGCAGCTGCATTCTAATGCCACACTAAACTGTTGGTGGTTATAAGAGTAGATAGTGACATACGTGATAAAAGAATGCATTTAAGATCACCTTTGTTTTTCCATGAGCGATCCTGATGATGAACTTTCATTGCTCTCTACAGTGTGCTGAGTGATACTTGAAATGTCATGCTACAAAAGCCATTTTATTCTTAGTGAATAAGAATTCACTAATATTCTTAGTGAATAAGGTTTTTGATGCTTTTTTTGCTAGCACAGGATAATATTTTATTACATAAATATTAAGAGCCAGCTTTTACCAGAGAGCAATAGTAGAAGAGAAAAACTTGTCTCTAAAAAATTCTGACTGATTTGATTATGCTTAAATCTAAACATTGCTCATTAGCCACTTTCAGCACATTTTAAATCCCTCAGAACAGTTACAGATTAATATTAATATTTTGGGAAGCTTTGAGAAAATCAATTCTTTATCATTTCAATGGGACTTTAGAAGTTTTGTATAAAAATCCCACATATCATTCATGATTTTTCAACTCCATGGTTAATGCAGCTATCCTAATTCACAACACTAATACCTGGAACGAGTTAAATGAAAGGGAGGTTTAAGAGAGGTGCCCAAGGGAGAATTTCTCACTATAGAACTGATTGTCTTAACTTTCATATTCCTTGTGAGTCTTTAAGAATTGATAACCACCTGTTATTCCCTTTTGCACTCCAAAATAGTTAAATATGCAAAAGCTTGTATGAGCCATGTTAACGATAGAAAATGATTCATGTTTTCTGAAATAATGGTTGTCTTGTTAACATCTTCCTCATACTTAAATCAATATTTTTATTAAAAATTCTGTCTTGATCTAATGGATTAAAGTATTGAAGGAAATAATTATTGATTTTTCCAAGTTTATTCTAAAGCTGAATGCTGAGGGAAAAGCTCTTTAATGTAAAAAAAGTTTAAAAGTAATACATCTAGGAAGCTGTCAGATAATTTAGTCTCTGAAATATATTTGTATATTAATAGGTTTATGTCAACTAAGAGTATTATAATATATAGAAAAAATATTTCACAGGTGCAGGAAACATCATTCCCCAAACTTAAAAAAAGAAAAAGCACTTTTGTTTACTGGATTTTTTTAAATGGTAGATATTTAAAATTGTTAGTATTTAGAATCAGAATGCCCAACAGTTAAATACCAAAAAAGCCTGGCAAAAATTCATCATGTTGGCATGTACTTCTCTACCTGTGTCATTTTCAGTCTATATACCTATCACAATTAGTCTGGCTGGAATAAAGTTAATTCTCATCATCACAGTCTGAATGCTGCTATGTTTTGGATTTGCAACAAAAACAGTGTTGATAACAAAGCAGTATTTTGGCTACTTCTGAGCAGACTTTGGACAATATCAAGGCTTTCTCTAATACCCACTCTTCCTCCCCAAGCAAACAGGATGGGAAAGCAAGAAAGGGTGGGAGGAAATGACTGACCAGAGTTGATCAAAGGAATATTCAATACCATATTAAATGTTGTGCTCAGTAATACAAGCTGAAACAGAATGGAAGAGAAAGGTCGAATATTTTTATCTGCCTCCTAGTGGGAAGTAGTGGGAAGTAGTAAATAAATTGTTTAATTTGCTTTCTTGCCCACACAGCTTTTCTTCACTTATTTGACTGTTTCTGTCTCAACTCAGAAGTTTTCTCACCTTTTCTTCTCTGACTCTCTACCCCATTCCTCTTGCGGTGGGGAGAGACGAAGTGACTAGAAGAGTACTTATTGGGGTCAGGGTCAAGGGAAAAAAAATTTAAAAAAAATTAAAAAAAAAAAAAACCAAAAATACACACACACACATATATATATATGTGTATATATATGTGTGTGTATATACATATATACACATATACATGCTCTCCTCTCTGTATACTTTCATATACTATCCAAGACTGGATATGGCACTTATTGCCAAGGTCTAGTTTCAATGGTGGTGTTTGGCCACAGGGTGGACTTGATGATCTCAGGGGTCTTTTCTGACTTTAATGATTTTGTGATTCTCTGACAAGCTTTGCACTTCCATATTTGTACTTTGCTCTCTGAGGCAACAGACTGAAGACCGTTCACCTTCTGAACTTATTTACCTAAAGTTCCATATGCTAGGAAATTTTAAAGTTCATGATTGGATATTCCACTCATTTGTTTTGTTTTAATTGCCATTAAGCTTTCTTAGTAATGGTTATCTGAAAAGCTTTAAGAATGGCACAGAAATCATAATTGAGGCTCCAGTGTAAAAACAGTCCAGCAGAGTTTCCAGCTGATGACATAACTAGAGAAGAAGTAAAATGATGTTATTCAGACCTCTTTAATGGCTGAATCACTTCCCTGTTGTAATTAACAGCAGCTTCAATTAACAGTGCCTAAATACCAGAAGAGTTTCAATGTTGTCAGTTAACAGTTTTGCAAGAAGATACCCACATTTTCAACATGCAAAAAATGTTGGTGAAGACAATTGAGTTTTCAACACAGTGCCTGTATTTCTTTTAACCACATTCTCACAGTTCTGCTCCTCTTTTAATTATTCCTGGTTCTGGTAACAGTGAAAAGAAGCATGCACGGCTGATCCTAGTAGAATTGTATGGGTAAGTATATAAAATTTTGTTTTGACATCCCAATCAAATAAAGGTGAAACATCTGATTTCGAAATTCCCAGAGAAGCCACACTAGTGCTTGAAAGAAACCTGAGGTGAGTTAATTTGAGTGAGAATTGGAAACAAATCTATTATCTAGATAAGATATATTTGTCAGTGGATTATTATATTTTACTTCAAATTTACCAGACAGTAATATTTCAGAGTTAAATATTTGTTTCCAAATATTTAAGAGGCTTACAATATGTCATATATCTCCGTGTTGAATCTCAGTGTTGTCACTGATATTGAAAAAACATATATTTTAATCTCTTTAGAAACGATTACTATAGAAAACCTTTTTTTTTTTTTTAAACAAATAAAGTTAAGCTGATAACACTAATTTGCATCTATTTTCCTGGTGCAAGATTTTGTTGTCATGTTTCCTTTATGTATTTTCTGCTTAATACCACATCTTTTGTTTAAAAGCTTGTATGTTCTGTGCAAGTATTATATACGACATTGCTAAGTTTATCCTTTATTATATTAGATTTTATTTGAAATTGTGTTGCTCCAGTACTGTTGTAACTCTTGAATGTATCTGATGAATATCTCATAATTTTTAGAAATCCTTCCTTTAAAACCACCCCTCAATTTCTGCCCACTAAGATGGTGTGCCATAAATACTAAGAGTAATACTGTGAACTGTGCTGCATGTCCTAAAATGACACTGATGTTTTCCATATAACTCTTTGCTATAATTTATTTTCTTTTTGAATCAGCACTCAGTGTACTTTGGAAGAATGGGACATTCTCAGGATTATGTGGGCAACAAAAATTCAAGGTTTTGAATTTTTTCATTTAGCTTTATTCTCAGTGTATTTCACTGCACCGAGTGGTGAAGTACATCTGGAGTTAGTGATGTGTAACCCCAGTACCTTAGGATGGATGAAGCATGAAATATTCAGCAAGCCATTGTCTACTTTCCCCACCTGACACACAAACACTTAAATGTTTAAATCCTGGCTACCAGAAAGAAATCTTTATACTATACAGAAGAAAAGTTATTTTTAGGTTCTTACTGAGATGAAGAATATGTCTGCACTGTTTAATGTTGTTGCCTTCAGAAAAGTAAATAGAATAAATTGCAAGAGATTATAGACTAGGCAACAGAGAAAGGGAAAGAAATAAAAGCAGTTCTAAAAGTGCTATTAATGTTCAGAAAAACATAGACTGACAACACCTTTAAAAGGTACTTCTGGGACTGTTTTATAGAAAACCTTGAGAAGAGCTTTGTTACAATATCTTGTCCATCATGCAAGCTGAGCTCAGAATTACCCCCTCAACAGGAACCACAGGGCCCACAGTATCACTGAAGCTCTGCAGGTCAATCTGTGGTGCTTACAAGAAAACTGGTGCTTTATCCTGAAACAAGTTTGAGACCCTCCATTCTGATATGTCACTGCTACGTCTCTGAAAAACCCATGGGTATAGATCAGAAACCAGGACTAAGTGGAACTAGGACCCTAAAGATAGTAGAATAAGCTGACCTGGGCTCTCTCCTATACCCCTCTCCTGTGACTCTCTGTCATAAGTCACATGCAAATATTTGGTGGGAAAATTTTCTCCTTTCCTCCCACCTAGACACACACAATTATCTTTTTCAACTGCTTTAATCATCTTTGTGAGACAAAACCCTGAGTGTAAATCAAACTACTTGGGTAAATAAAAGGCACCTAAATTTCTTCCCAGTATACTGAGAGTGGAAATTTCTATTTTTGTAAGCATTTTCTAAGATAATATTAACAAACCTAGAAATATTTTTTCCACATAAAATTTAGTATTTCAATAAATAAGAAATATTCAATTCTTTTGGGGTATTATTCTATTATTCCATAGGCCTTTTAGGCCAGGTCTGTAGGGAGCTAGACCTACAATCCCACCAGCCTGTGGAATAGTTAATTTGTGTGCACTGACTTCACCTAAGACAGCAGGACACACTAACACGAGTTGCAAACTCCAGGTCTGAGAGTTAGAATTCATACAGGTAAGCAGAAGATAACACAGAAAACAAACTCCTGGTTTATGCACTGGTGGGGGACCCCTTGTCTTCTGCAGATGATCAACCACAATCCTAAAGCACAAAGAGGTTGCAGTAAAACTACACTGCAAATAAGCAACAGGAAAGAGTAAAACATTTTCCTGCTACACTTTTGAGGTTACAGTAAATTTTCCCCCTAAATACTCTTCTCCCAGACCTAATATTCCACCTTTGAGATGATTCCTGTCCTGCTATTAAATTCCTTCCTGAATAGGCAAACAATATATTGAACAACCTAAGCTTTCTTTTTATTTTTTCATTCAGATGATCATTTTAGCACTCAGCTTACTCATAGGTTGAAAGTTTTTGTTCTTATTTTCTGTTGAAATCTGTTACCAGTAAACACACTGCTATACTCTGCTAAGTGTGATTTGGGCTCATGCTGTGATTTAAATATATTAGTGTATCATTTTGCTCAATTGAAACCCTATGCAATATCAGATAATTTCAAATAAGTAAATTTGGTATTAAACATTGCACTTTTCACATGTGGAATATCTAAAAGAACCTAGACAGTGAGTATTGGACTCTTGACATCTTGTTTCTAATAATTTCCACTAGACCCTTCAAGTGCATCCTATCATATTTGGTTAGGTGTATGATTCCTGTGACCAATTCTTCTTATTACTCACAAATACACCTAATTAGACTCAATATCTTTCTCATTTTTGTGCTGAAGTAGATAAGGTGTTCAAGGACAGGTTGGATGGGGCTCTGAGCAGCCTGGTCTAGTGGGAGGTGTCCCTGCCCATGGCGAGGGGTTGGAACTGGATGATCTTTAAGGTCTCGTCCATTCCAAACCATTCTATGATGCTGTGATTTTGTTTTTAATAGGGGCTCCTTCTCTGATCACCCTAGCATCCAATTACTATTTGTGTTTCAAATTAACCTGGTTTTGAACACAGATATTCAGAATCATACAGAATATATTAATAAAGGTCTTTTCTGTGTGTTTTGTAGTTATGATGTTATGCTATCCTATACTGGAGATTTTTTTTCCTGACAGATATTAGCATTATTTTTTTTTCTGAGTTGTTGCTTATAATGATTCTACAGCTAAAAAATATGTTCAGATCTCTCTCACTTTCTATCAGCTTTAACTAATGATGTGTTTCTTTATAGTAGAACTCCCCATTATAATTCCATTAGTGCATACTTAAATTTTGTACTAAGAATTTTATTTCCTTTCCTACTAGGAAGCAGGATCTAATTATTCTTGTAGTATTATCTCATGCTTCACAGCATCACCACCAAAACCTACAGATTACAAGCATATATTCCCTTCAGGATATTAACGAGTTCAACTGTACATATTTCAGAAAATTTCATTTAGTATAAATTCATTAAGAAAATAAAACAAAAACAAATAGTGAATTTATTGTAAACTGGGACCTTCCATGATCCACTTTGACATAGAGTTTTGCAAGAGACAGTAGCTTCAGTTCCAAACTTTTAGATGGGTTTACATTAGCCAATAAATGCACCCTGGCTTTCATTATGGCTTATGTTATTTTCATTACTATGACCGTTGTGAACAATTACAGGAGTGAATTGTCTTCCATGAGAATTTGTATTGCTATCCATAGTTCACCGGCACAGCATTATTAGTTTGGAAGTTTGAAAAATTCTGGAAAATATTTTATGTGAATAGTACATGCATATGGCCTGGTAGGCTGATAGTCTCATTTTTCAGTAATTGCTAGACACAGGATTTTTTGCTAATTACTTAAACAATTATATTACAAGCGATCTTTCATGGTAATTCAGTGAGTTTTTTTTATTTTTCATAGCCACGTCATTTTTAATCATGTTTTGTCTGTCAACAGTCAAGAGTTATCAATAGGAACAGAACTGCATTGCTAAGAAAACCTGGTTCTTAGAAAGTTGCAGTATTTCCTAATGCTCAGAAGTGACTAATGATTGTGTCAGTTTGTGCCAGGCTTAAAGACATGTTTTTCAGGAATGGATCACCATGTTTATTTAGATATCATGGCCACAGATGAGAACTCAGGGAGGAAATTCAAAACTCAGTAGTTTCTGAAAATATTTGATTTCATATCTAGAAAAACTGGCCTAAGCTTCAAGTCTGTCTACATGATTTATAATGACAGTGTTAGTCTAGTATCTAAGCAGTTCAACTTCAAATTCTTGCAGTACTTTTATTATTTTTATTTCACTGTGTGCTGATTAATCCAAGCATTACTTAAAACCATAGCTTTTTTCCCTTTTTTTACTACTACAAAACCATTGTTTCAAACCTTTTGAAAAGTAGCTTTTAAATCTCATAATTTAGCAATAATAATGTAGAGAGAATTGAGATTGTTACTATACTCTGTAATACTGTGAGCTTTCTTTCTTTATTTCTACTTTGAATTTATTTTAAATGGAACACTAGTTCAATCACTGAGAGTTAGGAATAGCTGCCTGTTAGGAAAGTTAATAAAATTTTATTGTTCCTTTGTCTTCAAAATCTTATTGTTTAGTGCAGAGAGAATGAAAAAAAAAGTTTTAGTAATGGACAACAACATCTTAGTTTATAATTACTATGCCTTGTAAACAGGGCAATGCAAGGTTCATGATCATTCAGACATCACTGTACTGCTGTATAATGAAATTTAGATACTGTCAAAGCACTGTTAATGGTGATAAATAGCGACACAGGAACTAGGAACTCTGAAGAAGACAGAGTTCACAATTTGTAAACTGCCCTAGAACTTGAGTGGCTTTTGACAAATTATAAACACTGGCAAAACCCACAGGGCTGAAATTCTCAAACCGTAGTCTGCAGGATTCACTTCTCGTCAAGATTTAAATTGTTGTCTGTATAAATTGAATTAAGACTGAAAAATATCTTTAAGCTGACACAAAACTATTTCAAACCAAGCCACTTATAAGCATGAGAATGTTATTTAAACAAAAGCATCTCTTATAATTTTTTAAATATTTTGGAATTTATGAGGTTTTGAAAAATTAGTCCAGCAATTATTATGTTAGAGTAATGCAGC
Source organism: Rhabdornis inornatus (assembly GCA_013397075.1). Lineage (NCBI taxonomy): Eukaryota > Metazoa > Chordata > Aves > Passeriformes > Rhabdornithidae > Rhabdornis > Rhabdornis inornatus. The sequence goes on along the minus strand of VWZS01005652.1, from coordinate 2,954,705 downwards.
CTTTATTTTCACGTGTATTCAGCATTTATTTATGAGCAAAAATGTTTATGTTTCTTACAAATCAATAACTTTAAGAACAACCTCCTTTTTGTGAGGAAATGTAGGGAGAAAATCGCCACTGGTTGACAGTTATGCCCATAGTGAACTCCTGTACTGAACTGACCCATCAAACTTTCTATATTAGTATGCTTCTACCATTTCTCCAAGAGACATTACTATGTGACCACAACAGCACTGGTTCTGCCAGAAGGAAAAAAGGAAATCTTATTCTGCACTTCTTATACCTTCCCTTTCTTATAGCAGTTTGAAAAATGGTACAGTTTAAAGTAGTAATAGTGTTGTAGCACTGTAAGGATATAAAAGTTCACAATACAGTTTCTCCTCACAAACCTTGCTGCAGTTTTTTATTGAAACAATTTTTTTTCCTGCTGATTGTTTTTCCTGGTAGATTTCTTGGTCCTTGTCTCACAATGTAGAGTATGCAGGTTAGATTTTTTAGTGGAGACTGCAGAGTGGGCAGAAAATCCACTTGCTAGAGAAGTGCACTGGTCAGATTATTCTGCTTTGGTCAATATATTTCACTGTACCAAGAAATCCCACCTATGAGCCAATCTGGCTTGTTCTTGAAAAAATTAACAGGAAGGTTAGCAAAAAATCATATCTCTGCATTTTGGACTGGTTCTGACACAAGTTGATTTAAATCAGCACAACAGAAAATCAGTCATTGCTGCTTTAAAAACCAGATGTTTGCCTTTTTACTTTACACAATTTCACTATGTTCAGCTGTGGATTTGTAGTTTGCATGGCCATTCTAGGCTGAAATCTCAAAAAATATGTAGCAGTGATATGTATTAAATGGGAAAGTAGTACATACGATAAATATATAGGTATAGGCATAAATATGTACACATAACTGTATATAAGTATGTACTCATAGAAGTTTATAATTATATATGAGTATATAGATATAGACTTATAAAAGTGTGTCTAAGAAATAGTGTATTTGTGATAAATAGTAGTTTTTAGATTTTGATATAGAACATGCTCCACATAAAGAAAATACAGGTGCATTTCCACATTAAATATAAATTAATACAGCCATACTAATATATACAAGCATTTATGAATTTTCATTGAGGATGGGAGAGTTTGGAAAGGGGGAATTTTCAGATTAAATGGACACATAACAAAATATTTAGCAGGTATATTTAACATATTCAAGTCAATGCTTGAAAGTGATGGCACAAAGAGAATAGCAAAAGCTGCTGCTTGATGTTAGAGACAGAGGAGAAGATTTAGGGGTTTATCTTTCTAACAGGATTTTGAGAGCTTAGCACAGTCTTGCTTTTAGGTCTAATATAGAAGCAGGTTTTCATACACAGGGATTTGAAAACAAACTTTATTTGATCTCTGTGAGGAGCTTAAAGAAGACTCTAAGACAAAGTAGTGGAGAACTACCATTTATAGAGTAAGAAATGCTTGAAGTGTCACCCTAATCACTGGCCAGGAGCTCTCTCTATATTTTTGTCCATCCAGCCACATTAACCCTCCTGGTTTTGTTTGGTTTTCTTCTTGTAAGTCCAGTGTTGCTTCAGAATGTTAGAAAAACCATGTTGAATCCGGTACTGAGACTGACAGCGTGGTCAGTCCCACAGTACGGAGTCTGTAAGTCCCTGGGGCAGGGGGGCCCTACAGTCCATGGATCCATCATTCTGAATGCTCCCAGGCTGAGGTTCTGGCCAGGTTGTGTACTAGACATGCCACTGAAAATGGTAGCTGTATGTCCATGCTGCCACAACGATGCTCTCTGATGCATGGTGGAAAAAACTTCCAGCTTTGGAAAGCTGAGCCCAGAAACTAGTGGTCATTTCTTGTATAGGATGAGAAAAATGGGAAAATTCCTGTTCTCTCCTATTTTCCTTTCTGAAAGCAAAATCACAGTAAATAAATAACTTTAATTCTCTCCATCTCTCAATATTTTTAGTCTAACATTTGCATCCATTTTCAACCAAACCAGTTCCTTAAAAGAAGAATGTGAACTATTTGTACCAGTTATTTATTTATCCAACAGTGAATTATCGTAATGTTAACTTTAACCTTTTATTAATATAAGAGATCCTATATTTTATTTTCTCAAAGTTAAATGAGATGAAATAACCACTGATTGCTCTTTCTAGCAGAGGGATGCTATTAAGAATAGTTTTTTGAATTTGTTTCAGTTTAACAAAAAATTACATGCTTTGCAGCACAGAAATATGTATGATAGTACACATATTCTATTTCAATTATTTAGCTAGAATAGTTATCTTCTTAATTTTAACTGAAGATATATGGTTTTATATGTGTTTCTCTGTAAACAGGGTCATACAGTGACAGGGTAAAGCAAGCTTCCAAATACCTTTCTCTGTTTAACAAACAGCTTTCTAGCCCACAGTATTTTATTTGAAAATAATACAGCTTTCAAAAGAAGAGCCTAACAGGACTATTAGTCTGAGGCAATAACACAATTTGAATGTAATCTTAAATGCAATGAGCATCTTTCCTCTCTCTCTGAACAAGATGCAAATGTCTAAAATGTAGGCTGCCTTGACAGAACTCAGACAGCTGTATCGACCTATCAATTATATGCTGTGATTTTCCAGTTAGTCCAATGCAATTCAATAATATTCTTCATTTTTATTTGCTAGCAGCTTCAGGATGAAACTAGAGACATGATTTAACTTATAATAATGTATTTTGTTTGAATAAAAAACAAAAGGAAAAAGCATTTGCTATGCAATGAGAATCAGGCGGTTTTTTAAGACTTGCCATCTGAGCATGATTGCAACGGTCAGGACAGAAACATTTAGGAATTAGTCTTATGGTGTCATGATTAAGTAATTTGGAAGCACATGTTCAGGATTAAAATTGATATGAATCTGTGGTCATATACAGGATATACAGGACTACAGTTTCACAGCTGAACTTGCATTTTTTTCTGCTCAGGATCTCTCATTTCTATTCTGATTTTCTAGAAGATGTATACTGTTACTGGACATAAAGTAGAAAAAAGCAGAAACAAGTAGGCTTCTAAAGAAAGAAAATTTCAAGCAGACATTTTTCAGAGTATTTCAAGTATTTCTGCTCATAGTCTTAGACCTGCCCTTCTGAACTTGGGGTCCAGGATCTCCCACAGCAGTGACATCCCACCACAGTGGTAGCTCTGTGGCCTGGAGGTTACAACCTTTCTCAAAAATCCTTCACAGGAGCCAGACTCAGTTCATGCAGTTCATTCCCATTAGGTTATGCAAGTATGAAACAAGCTTTTCTGAGGCGGATTATGCAAGTGAATCCTTCAGAAAAGTCCACCTTTGCAAATATATACAAGTACAAATTCACTGAGTTTTGTTTGTGCTGTGTGCTGAGATGTAGGCTAAATGTACTGCCAAAACTTTGTAAACATGCTGCAGATAATTCTATTGCATATATTCCGACCATTACTTTGAAATCTAGAATGATTTTATGGACTTTATTGCCTTTATGATGCTCATTTTTAAATAAATAATAGTTTTGGGGATTGTAGTTTCATATGTGTGCTATAACTACTCTAAACAAATCCTTCTGTCCTTTGGACTGATATTTCGATTATCTTCACTACATTTTCATGCTTTCTTTTGTGAGGTTTTTTTTTTTAACATTTAAAAAAACAGTTGCAGGACAAGTTCTTTGCAGGGAGTAATAGGTGTGAGGTGCTGAATATGCAGTGGGGATAGCAAATCATTTGTGGACCTTGTCATGTTTCTGTAGGCCAGCTGGTTCTCCCTTTTGCAAGTGGCTTAAAACTAATTAATCTCAAAAGATATCTTGATAGAAGAGGAGATAAAAAAGCCCCGCATGGCACCTTTACTTTAAATATATCACAGCAGTGCCACTTCTCCCTTGCCCATGTATATAAAACTGAAGATCTTCACTGTACTTACAGATTAGTACACACTTGTGATCACAGATGCACTTATTTCTGCAGAAGTGAAAATTATTGTTGCTTATTATAGATTTACTTCTGATGCATGCCTGAATAGTATGAAAATTAATTAAACAGTTGTACATTGCTCCCCTAGATATAGTGTATTCATGACAAAAATTTTCTGAAATTTTATAACAGAAAGCAAGAGTTATTGTGGTTTAAACAAAAAAGAATAAATTTGTCCTTGGGCTAGGTTAGCTGTGCTAAGGCAAATTAAGTATGAAGTTTGTTCTTTACATACAATTATGTCTTCTGAAATAAGAAAAAAGTTAGTATTTTGAAACATGTAAACCTAATGTACATTTTACTTCCTGAAACACCCTTAGAAAGGAATTAATAGGAATGTACCATTCATACAAGACAAGGACATAGAGATGTTCTGTGATCACATCTCTACAATATTCCAGTTTTCTCACTAGCATTTTAAGCAACTAAAAGGTGAAATTATTGTTCTGTTTATGGTGCTCAGAGTCCCTCATTCCACAAGTGTTAAAGTCATCCCCAGTGAAGTAACCCTGGTGACTTCACAATGAATTATTTCATCCTGACATTACCATGTGAGACAAGGCCATTATATTGAGATATATTTTATCCACTTTAGACCAAGGGAGCATGAGATGCACAATGATGTGCTTAAGATTATGCACGAAAACAGGAATAAGCAAAAATTGAGTTTTCTACGTTACTTCCAAAAGTTTTAGGCTTAGATGCATTTGAAAAATCTCACAAGGCATCCTATTTTTGAGCTTAGCTGTTTGAATGCATTTGCAATCTGCTCCTTATCACTGTGAAAAAAAGTTGGTCCTGTAGCTCAACGATAGCTCATGCCACTCAAGATTTTCAAATTGTGCTGCAAAGTAGAAGGTGTCCCATTCCATATAATTTCAACTGCTTGCAGAAAATAAAAATACTGGTGAGAAAGAAAATAAACTGGAAGCTAAGAACCTGAGGGCTGTCTGGGAAAATGGACAGGTATATGTAAAAATAGCAAGCACCATATATATTTGGGCATTTATGTTTACAAAAAAAAAATAGAATAGCAAAAATACTGAATGGTTACTGCAAATAAAGAGTGGATTCAAATCTCATATGCTTTAAAGTGAATTTGCATGACGTGAAAATATAAGTGGAAAAGAGAGATAAGAAATCTTCAGTCAATGTTTTTTCTATTGTGTATTTGTTGGCCTGTGATCTCAGATTTGAAATTTTCTCCCCAGGGAATAGAAGCAGTCTTATGTAATTTACAATCAAAAGTGCATAATGAATAAAAAATAGAACAAATTTGATGAAAACTGTTCAGAAATTATCCACCACATGATTACCATTGGTCCAATCTCTTCAGTAAAATCATTTTAGTAACAGACGCATTTTCGAAAACCAGTGTGTCTTTTCTTTCAGTTGATTAGTAACTGAATAAAGGCCAAATTTTAATAATTTACTAACTCATGGACCAGTATCAGTTTGATCAATTTTAAGAATGCATTCCAGTAATCTGTAGTTTTCTACTGTTCAGTAAAGAAGAAAAAATTAATAAAATAAACAAAGTACACATTTTTTATATATCCCAAGACAAAAATGCAAGAAATACTGTCTAAATCAGTTATATATCTTTAATCTCTATATGCAATAATGTGTATTTTAGATGTGTATACATTTGTATACATAGTTATGGAACAATATATCTGTGAAACAAAAAGAAACAGGCTGTATTTCATTCGTGCCATTTTTAATGTTCACATCAGAATTTTTGCTCTTGTGTTCCTGGCTCAGTTTATTGTGCTGCGGCCGTCACATGCCAAAATATATATAATTGGATTTTGCTTTTCATGTCTTTGCTATTTCTGTGAGACGAGAAGCATCAAAGGAAGCAGTTCCCAGTTTGTTCTTCCTTATCTTCACTTTTTTTTTTCCTGCTCTGGAACAATGAAATGTGAACCTCTTCAGAGCCTTTGGGCCAGAACAGAAGGTAATAGTTGGGTCTCCTACTGTTTTTGCTATTAGCTGTCTTCCTGCTGGAAGTCTTTTAAACCTTTGAAGGCCTGCTCTCAGAGCTCATGAAACTGAGTCCTGAGTATTAATGCCAGCATTGTCCCTGAAATGCTTTTGTTTTTCAAGTCAGCCTAATGGGGAAGAGTGTGCTGACAGAGCTGCTGTAAATACCTCTGGTAATCATACCTGTCACCCATCTGGATTTAGGCCAGAACAACACAACAAATATGCATAAGTGCTAACAGCAAATATGAAGCATGATTTTTGACTACAAGATGTCAGAGTGAATTTTATTTTATTTTTTTTAATGCAGACTACTGCCTGGGAAGCCTCTTAACCTCTTCTGCAGTATAGTAAATTTAGAGCAATGTAAAAGGGTTATTTCAAGCCTAAACAATTATGAACCCTCAACACCAGAATACATTCTGAACAGCACTGTTAGAATTTTAAATCAAGAAGAATGCCAAAAATACCTGAGTAAAAATGGATCCATTGCATAAAACGGATTTTTGCCTAACTCTAATTAATAATAACTGTAGTCTAATTCATTAAGATTGAGGTTATCCTGATAGGAAAATGTGAGGTAACACACAGAATAGACTCCCTGGATGGCAGTGGGGGCAACCAGGCTTCAGATGGGGAAGGAGCTGTGCATGGTTAGATGTGAAAGGTTAGGCAGGTGTCTTATCTCACAGATATATCAGGTTTTAGAAGGCATATGTAGAGCTTAGGCAGGAGAAACTATGGGTTCTTCTGACACATGGTGTTGGGGGTCAAGACTAATACAAATTGAGTGTGCTTTTCATGCGTATTGTGTTTTGATGTCAGAAAAGAGGGAAAGATGCTATAATAGCTAAAATAGAGTTGATCACACAGACTTTGTAATTTTGAATTTGTCTAGAGGGCTTTTTTATCCTTTTGCTTTTCTTTTCAAACATGTCTCTTTGATTATGGGGGGCATGGAGTTTATCCAGCTGAATCACTTCATGTTCTGAAGTATTTTCACCTGAAACACCCTTGTGGGTCCCTTCAGAGTATTCTGCGATTCTGTGGGTGAAGAGTAAAACCTTTTAATAATGGGGAAAAGAACCTTCTGTTTTACTCTTTGACATGTTCTAAAAATTTAGATATGTTCTTATGAAGAATTTGTCAATAACAAGCATTGCAGTAAATAAAGGGCTTTCTGAAGGACCTGCCTTTACAAAATTGGCTTTAATATCCTGTCCAATGTCAATTTATGTGTTAAAACTTTAGGAACTTCCATAGTAGGGCACCACTGTGATGAATATTTTTCTCTTTTTAAAACAGTAATGCTATGGAGGGGAGGAACATGAAAGGATGACAAGAGGTCAAGAAAGGTTATGGTGAGGGCAACCCAGACATCTTTCTGAAAAAAGACGATGTGTCAAGTTATGTATAGCAGGGAGATTTCCATGGCATGTGATTAATGTTGGTGCTGTGACCACTGTCTGCTTCCTCAGCTTCCTCATTTACCATGTATTGCTGGTAAATCACAACTGTCTCTGAGAAAAGTAAACTCCCTCATTAAATAGAGAAGCAGATAAAATTTAAACCTTTATTATTAATAAAATAGTATTTCTAGCAATATCAGATGCTTTGGTCAGAGACTCAGCTGCAATAAACAGGAAAATAAAATAAATTAATCTAAATACAAAATGGTGAACTATACTCTTTAATCCTCAGAGACCCATTATGCATATTCAGATATGAATGAGCTAATAGGTAGGTAGGAGTAATTTCTTATGTGTAGGTTGTTTTCCATTCCAACAAGATATAAAATTTCTGCAGAAGGTGTGAAATAGTCACAAGTACACAATGGTGGAAACTGAAGGGTATCTCATTTCCACTGCTGAAAGCAAGATCAATATTCAGTGGATTTTGAAGAAAGTCTCTAATACTGGGGTCAAAATTGTGAAAGTCACAGCTGCAGAGTTTTACGAACAGCAATAATTTCACTCCTGTCTCAAGAATTTATATTTTTTTAACTTTTAAAATTATATTTTTAAGTCTGATGATGTAGGAAATAGAAGTCACTTTAACAGAATGGTGGTTTTTAATATATTCAGAAATCTAGTACTCTGGCTGCAATTTTTTTTAAATTACTTTGGTCTGTATGTGTTTTTAGCTCTTTAGGATTTGACTCATCTAACTTGAAACAATTAAAACAAGCAATTAATTTTTATGGCATCTATGTCTGAAAAATAGTAATTTTATATGTTTTCTTAAAATCTAAACATTTGCTTTAAAGAAATGCAGAAATGTTGAGAGGTTCAAAGTTAAGATTTTATGTGTGTGTACATACATTTAATTTTTATTAACAATTTTGTAAGATAATGGTCATTCTGCAACAATTTAGTTTAGGTCCAGGCCAAGCTAATTAGTTTGCTGATGATTAAATTGAACCTTCAGTGTGGCTGCACAAAAGACAAGGTTTCTCAGAAAGGAAGTTTTATCACTCTTATAATTTACTTACATCAGTACTTTTACAATAGAAGATTGTTACAAGGAAATCCCATGAACACTTACTAAGAAGCATCCACAAGTATGAGGTAAATGTCAGGTGAATACAAGACATGACAGATCCGAGGAAGGAATCCCTAGTATTGTTAGTTTGTTTTCTTCAGGAGAGAAATTTCTAAATTACTTAGAAAACTATCAGTTAGGAAATGTTTGTTAGGGAAAGAGAAAAATCTTAGAAGAGTATGGCATGATATCTGGCAGGAAATTGTATCTGATTTAGAGTGACTTTAAATAGATCCTTGTTTCATTGATACTTAAAAAGACAGAAGAAATTTGATTAATGGCCTTATAGAAGGATTTGGATCTTATCATGGGATAAAAAGAAATCAAATTTATTTACATCAAGCTGGAATATGTCAAAGAATACGAATTCTTGGTTTTTTCAGGCATGACTTTCACTGAATTCAGAGTTTGTATCACTTAAAACAAAATGTTATTGCTGTTATTATAACTTGGGATCATGAATACATAATGTATTTTGTTTCTTTTGGTGATAATGATGCATACAACTATTATTATATTACTATTTCAACTTTTTTCATTACTGAAGTTATCCCCTGATTAAGTGTGTATAAGTGTTTAAATTTTTTGTTAATTTTTTTATTTCTTATTACATGCATCCCTCAAAATTACTTCAGCAAGGCTTGCAAATCAATGCAGTTTTGAAGACAACTAGTGTATTTTGACAAAAAGTATAAATCTAAGTACACCTATTTCAACATCTTCCTCTCTAAACTGTTTAAAAAACCCATTTTTTAAATCTTCCTTTTCCATTAGTTAAATATGCTATTGAAGATCTTCAAATTATATATACTAGATTTTAGTCCATAGTTCAGTGTAATGTGTACCTCTCTAGATGTGTGAACATATGTGATAATATAATTTTATGCACACACAACTTAGCTGAACAGAATAACAGCCAAAAAATATTATTTGAGAAAAAGTATTCTGGATATAAACCACAATAAAAGGTTTTTTTGGACAAGGAAGGTTAAAAACAGATGGTCTTGCTAGCTTGTTACTGGTAGTTGTGTAAAAATATTTTTAAAAGTTACTGTAAGGCTTTGTCAGTATATGTGTAAGAAGAACAGTAGCTAATTCTCCTGCAGGAGAATAGCCTTCTAAGATAAGCATTGCAAAGGTAATAATAGTTGTGCAGTTGAAATGCACCTCCTATTAGCATTCCTGGGAATATTTATCATATCTTTTGAAAGTGAAAGGAATGGTTTATATATCAAGTTTAGCAATAAAATCTAAGAAACCTTATACGCAACATGACTCCCTCTTTGTACGTGTTCTGAAATTCACAAATTCTCAAGATTATATCCTTTTCTTCATCTTAAAAAGGAAAGAGCCTAAAACTAAGTCATTGACCAGAAACAATTTCTCACCTGTAGAGGATGAGGGTTGGAGGACAGGTGGGTTTTATACAAAGTTAGTCTTAGCAACTTATTAAGTGAAGTTGGGAGCAGCTGAATTTCGTAGCAGCCTTATAGACAGCACAATTCAGGCTGCTGGAGCTAATTTGATCCTAACAGAGGAACAAAGCTGCCTTCAGGCCATGGGTTGGCAAGATGTGCTGTATGGCTCAGGAGTCTCTCAAAATCCAAGACTGCAAAGTGAGCCAAAATTCAATTGTTAAGCTTAGCCAGAGCATCTAGGCTTCCATGATGTCACCTAATTGCAATCCTGAAGTTACAGAGGAGACTAGAGTGCCATCAGATCTGATTTTTACTGTACAACAACAAGCTGTCACTGTTAAAGATATGCTGGAAACAGTGAGGCTTAGAAATTGTAGTCTTTGTATGTATATGTAATCTGATCGATCAGATGCAACCCTGTGCAAGTACTAGAATTATCTGTAAATGTAGAGCTTGAGCATATTATATTAATATATTTTTAGTGCTCAATTACCCCAATTTTCTCAGAATTTACCAGTGTGACAACGATCGTGGTGTTTAGTTTTATTTAATATAATTTTTCTCGACTCAAATTCAATCAAACTTTTGAAAGAAAGCAAAATTGTGAATTGTCGCATTGCATCAAATCATGAAGCAAATAAATTGTGAAGTGTTACTATTGCTGTGTTCTTGGCATAACTCAGTTTACAAGGGCGGTTTCGTGGTGTACGTTGGAGGGGGCTATTAAGATGGTATTTAGACTGGCCAGTTGCAAGATACAGTCACAGTGTATTTTGGTGATAGGTACAATTTATCGCAAGTGACCCAAACAAAACTTCTTCTTTCTGTTCTCTATTTTAACCTTCTTTCTGTGAATAAAGATGTTGAGAATTACTTGTTTTCAATTGATATGTCCATTTTCAATCCTTGAATGGACATATAAATTGAAAACTGACATATCAATTTTCAACTCCTAAATACTTTATATGGTTTTTATATGGTTTTTATATAGTCCTGATAAGAATTGACCTTTTGTCATTTTAAGACTGCTTCTTTTTCCTACAGGTACTTTGTCAATATCTCCATGTCCTCAAAGAAAATTACCACGAAAAAGAAGCTTCCAATAGTCAGGAAGCTTGTTTCTATTCAAATATTGTGTTTCTTTCGAAGAAATCTTTTTCCTTTCAAAAATAAACCACCTGAAGTAAACACACTTAGTGTGACAGATGCAGATGTTCATGTATCTATTCCTTTGATATAGGTTTTGTAGAATTAGTTTGGCAATAATACTCAAAAAGTGCAGCTTAGTTGCTAGAGATATAGAGCAATAGTGTTCTTGATCTTATTGGGAAGTGGGCATTTTCTATCTTTGAGTCCACTCAACCTGGAATGAAGAAGTAATGTTATGGCTGTGGGGAATGCAAAGCCAGACAGAATGCAAGTACTGAGCCACCAGCCAAAGTTCTTATTTTCACTCCTGCTCTTACCAAGTTTCAAGACCTTGTTGATATCCTGGCAATTTTTTTTTTTTAATCATGGCACTTTTTATTGTTTGATACTAATATTTGCGAATTCACAAGCTCTCCACTGAAGTGCTGCCCCACAAAGCTGGCTGTTTTCATGGATGTAGTGGAATTGTGTGGTTTGTGCGAAGATGGGCGGCAGTAATTGCTGATAATATTCACAGGTTGATTTTGAAATGTTAAGGGTAGCTAGCAAGCAGTGTTTGAAGCAATCTGCAAATCCTCTCTCAAGCTTCTGAATTAACTAGTCAAATGTTTGACACATTGACAAAATAAATCCCTGTTTACCTGTTGTCTACCTTGCTCTAAAGACTTCATCACTTTATGTGTTAGAGCAGTATTTGAGAGATGACTGGTTTTGAAAGGGTAACTGCTAACAGCAGTAAATATCCAAAATACCTTGTTTGTCTTGAAGGGAAGTAGAAGAAGCCTGCCTCCAGGAGTGGAATTACTTTAGGCTGTCATGAAAGAGAGTGCTAATGATCTTATCTGTTCATAGCAAAAATAAGTTTTAAGAGCCTCATGAATTTCAACATAGAAAATGCAAAATGAAGCCCCAGGGGAGGAATTGCTCTTTGAAACAGTATAGGCTGAGGACTGAATGGCTCTGGAGCAATTCTATTGGAAAGGATCTTGGTGCCTTGGCAGAGAGAGTATGAAAATGCACCAGCAGTGTGTCCTGGCAGCATCAGTGGTCAAAGGTATGTTGGGCTGCATTAAAAGGAACCAGCAGCTATGTGGAGAAAACAATTATTTCTCTCTACTTGGCACTCAATAGACTCTATCCAGAACAGTGTCCAGGTTTGGTGCTGCATCAAAACAATTATATTATGAAATAATAATTTGTCTGTTTAATTGTAGTTTTCATTTAGCGTAAATTTTTATCTTCTAAGCCCTAATTGAAGCAGTCTGGGATATGGAGGGCTACCACTGGCATCAGTGCTGTGAGGAGGACCATGACACTGCTGGTGATATTCCTCAGCCATGGAAATTTTTATTAGTTAAGGCAAGATGCTTTTAAACTTAGTTTAAGGAAAAAAATATATTAAAGGAAACCTTTCCATTTATTTTGAAATGTCTGGATAGTTCTTAAATATCTTTTATATCCCATTTGCTAATGATAAATTACAGGTAAAAGGTGGAGAGGGACATAACAGTGATATTTTTCCTGTAAAACTAATATATAACAGTGCCTCTGACTAGAATGCCAATAGTGAAGGAATAGAACTTTAAAAGTTGTGAAATCCCCTTAGTAATTACAAACCAAGTAAGTTTGCTTGTCAGGCTTTTCAAATCCAACAATTTATTCTGAGTGTACTCTTCTGAAGTTGATATATCTGGAGCATGCCTTTTAGATGCAAAAAATCACACTTCAGAAATTTATCAGTAGGTCTTTCAGCATTCAATGAGTTAAACAAAATCATTTTACATCATTTCAGTTAAGAGTTTAATATGTCTTTCTCATCTGGCCATGTGAAAGCTCAGAAGTGCTGAATTCTAGTACAGATCCCTAGAAGATCCTGTGTAAGGGATTAATGCCTTCTATGGATATACCTCAGTCACTTTTTGAAAGAAATTATTTTCTTATTCTGTAAGCAAACCTAAAAGTAATTGTGTGCATTCACAATGTAGACAATGTTTGAAATGTCTGTTTTAACAAAACAGACAAACAAAAACAAAAAACCTGCCCTGCTTGTTTTCCAGGGAATCATAGTCATCCTAGCCAGTTCAAGCCAGTTAAAGAAATTGATCTTTCCTCTATGGTTAAATCAAATAAAAATGGGAACTTATCTGTAGTGTAACACCTGATCAATGAATAACACTGCTTAAAATTAATTCATGGCTGCCCGTTGGAGCTGCTTTGTGTGGGGAAACTCAGTGCTGGAAGCCATGGTTAATAATCCTCTCAGTTCTTGGAAAGGAGAGCTAAGGACATTTTACTTCTAATCAGTATCCACTGTCTTGTACTGCTGTTGTGAGAGTGAAAGCATGACACGCTTGTCTCCAGACACAGGATGGTCTGCAGGAGCTGACAGGTGGAACTTTTCCTTTCTTAAACCAGAGAAGTGCAAAGCACAGAACATATTAAGAAGCAAATTATTATGCTCCTATATTTAGGTACAGATTATATACATACATAAGACTTCAAATTTTGCTGCTTCTGTAACTGTTTTCTTTTAATGACAAAACCTCGTCCATGAAATCCTAAAAGTGTGGGAAAAGGCTGAAATATTCTGAAGTTTTTCACCAATCTTCTGATATTGTCTTCTAATATTTCTAATATGTAGTATATCTTGAAAGTTACCACTGCTCTGTTCTCCTTTTTAGCCATTTATAGCTCGGATTTTGCAGAAAGGTGATGTGAAGTCCTATTTCCTTAATAAGAGAATAAACGCAAGGGGAGTCACAGACCCCAAACAATACTTCTTAGACTGAGTTTAAATAATCTCAGCTCATAATTTTTGCTTCCTGATGAAAAATTTCAAAATAATACAGTTTTTATATTCGACAATGTCTTTTGTCTATTTGATTCAGCTACATCCCTACAGTGTTTAAAATTCTGCTGTTCTAGACAGTTTCCATTTCATCTTACTGTCAGAATGATTTATAATTTTACATCTGAGAGAATATGTACTTACTGCCCCCTAACTGTAAGAAGATTTCTGGGTACCACTTTTATGCTTTTTGTCAAACATTTCATTCTGTTCTCTTTCCATAGAAGATTGAATGTAATTGCCAGGCTTTTAGTTTCAGGAAATTGGATGAAAAGATAACACACAGTCATTTGTTGCTCCAGATGTTTGCTTTCTTCCCTGTACAGATGTCTGATATGAACTTATGCTATGACTTATTTTTGGACTTTGACTCTTCAGTAGTTACATAAACTTGGCTCAGTTCAGTCTCTGTATTCTGATGAATAAGTATGAAAGCAAATTTTCATTAACCTTGTACGAACTTTTCCAGAAATTGCTGATTTCCCTGGAAGTGTTTTGGATACTCCTTTATTAAAATACACCAATTTAGGCACCTATTTAAGAAAATAGAGCCATTTTAAACATTTGTACTGCTTTTCAGATGTTAAAATTATACTTGTTACCTAAGTAATCTATTTCACAATTTAGGATCTCTATACAGAGTTTAATAGTGCCACAGAACTTGTTTAGTGGTATATATGCAAAAAAAATGTATTTTGAAACACTTTGAGGCTTTAATTAGCTATTTTAACTGTTCATTCTAACAACTGTAATTTCTGATTTTTCATTTTTCTGTGTGTTTATTTTGGAACATCCCTGCATTGCTATGCTTATTTTACTAGTCATTTGTTCAACTTTGTGACTAAATTTTATGACACTTGCCCCGTTATTGGATTTTGGTGACTATACATTCCAAAAGTGAAATATATGGAGTGCAAACATGAATCTGTTTCAAGAATAAATGGTTTTCTTCCTTGAGTCCATATGTGGATGAACAGCCAGTACTTGAAGGGGACCAGGTACTTTGAATACTTTCTACAATAAAGGGATCCCATAACTTAGGCCAAAGTAAATTGGCACAACTCTTAAATCCACTCTAGTTCACTTCGTTGTGCTATTGACTGCCAAACATACATACACCTAAAGATAATGTCCTAGGGTGATGTTATGGTGCTTGTATCCCCAATCCTCTGTTCTGTTTATGCTTGGTATTATGTTCTGTGCTTTTAGGACTGACTCTTAAAATGAAGGCTTGTTTTGTCTTGTTATCAGCTGGCTCACTTCCCCCATGGTCTGTGTTTAGGAGAGGCTAGGCTTTACTTGCTTGCTTGTGGGCTTGCTGGCTTTCGCTTTGGTCTTGCTCCTACTTTTTGCTTTTGCTCTTGCTTTTGCTTATTAGTTAGTTTAGATAGGCAGTCCAATTTTTTCCCTGGACTGTTTTTTGTTTGTTTGTTTGTTTGTTTGTTTGTTTGTTTGTTTTTTCCTTTCCTGAATACCATCTGAACCTGTTCCAGACGGGGACCTGGGAAACACCAAGAAACGCCGGGAGTCTGCATTTTGTTATCTGCAGCAGTCATCCCCAGCGCCGGAGACCAACAACTGGGCAAACACTCGCAGGAGAGACTTTCTGAATTTGTCATCCTTTCAGAGAGGTGAAGGAGTTTTTGTCATCTCGTGTTGTTCAGGTTTTTTTGTGTGCTGGAGAGTGTTTTTCTTGTTAAATAAACAGGTTTTTTTCCACTTCTCTCTGAGAAAATTCTTCCCGAACCCGGTGGTGAGGGGAGGAGTCATGGGGGTTTGCTTTCTGGGGGCTCCTTCCGGAGGTTTTCCCCCAAATTTGCCCTAAACCAGTACAGATATATACACACATATTCCAGAAAAGATTAGGTTTCTTGCCTGAAGTCTTGTGCACCTCATTAGCAGATTACAGCACAGTTTTGATATGTGGATTTTAAGTCTTAAAGCCAAAAAGGCATTAATACACTTGTAGAGCCAGGACTGTGACAATGGTCAGAATAATTTCTCTGATTGTAAAGTCACTTGTCAGGGAAAAGAAAATAATCTGACACATCTGTCTCTCACTTGGAAGAAATTATTTTTTGAGATGGTGCAGTTTAAGATCTAAGAAGAATAGAGCAAGTAATTCTGGCGTGATAAAGTAACATAGAGCTGCGCTGTTTGTAATCTGTATTTCAGAAGTATTATGAATGTGCAAAAACATATGTTTTTAAAATTCAGAATTTAGAGCAAAGAAAACAATATTTTTACTGAGAACTAGTAGTTCCAGTTTGTCTGTCATAATCCTGAAAAATCTTATGGCTACTTAAGCATTATGTTTGGTCTGCAAAGGAGAGAAAGAGAAAATAAGAATAAAAATCTAAAAATCACTTTTCCAGATTCTTCTGTCAAAAAATGGAGTTTTCAAGTTTTCCCCCTTCTTTCCTATTCCTATGTATGTGCTAATCATACAAAAGAAAAAGAAAAAGCCCTCGTAATCATCCTGTGGAATAGAAGTACAACCAACTATTTGTTAGTAATAACTGAACAACTTCCAGATTTTTGCTAGAAAATGTCCCGCTCTTGGGAGCATTTTCCCATGGCTTCCTACTGTACAGGATGTGCACACACACGCAAAATTACATTTATGGTTTTCTATTAGAACAAGCCAAGCCTATATTTGTGATACAAGCAGAAGAAAAACACAGTGGTCTGTGAAGTACTTGTTTGACAAAAGGTTAGTAATTTCAATGGAACAGGTGACAGTCCTTCAAATACATTCTGTCATTGTTGCAGGAGCCACATCAGAGGATCTAAACACAAACATAACAGGAGTAATGATGTGAGACTTTATCTTGTTGACATGGAAAAACATATGTCTCTATTGGAGCAATTAACCTAATTTTAAAATATAATTTAATTGTAGTATTTTCTCTCCTCTAGCTATTTAACTATTTTGGATTACTCTGTGAACTAAGTAATTTAAGATGTTGAGAATATAAATTGAAACCCATAAGATTGTTATGGTTTTCCTTAGTATATCTTCAGAAGTGATTCAGAGAGTTATCCAAATCTTGCTCCCTGAAATCAATGATGGCAGGTTTATCAGGGTTCCTTAATCAAGGGCCAGCAGAGGAAGAAGATTCCTGAAAGTCAAAAAAGCCCCAAGGTCCGCTAACAGGATGTTACTGTTACTTCACTGCTGGCTTCGTTGGTATGAAATGTTCAATTGTGTTTTTCATAATCCAAGCTAATGCGAGCTGTTTAAATACTATAGTCATTTAATACAACTAGTCCAGTGAAAATTGAATGCAGCTGGATTCTGAACATGTTGCCATGTGTAAATACAGATTATAGTTCCTACCTTAAGGTCTAAGCAAGACTATTAGGCATCTACTAGGAGAAGTATATTTTTTCTTTAAAAGGTTTGATTTCTATTAGTTTGGGTTTTTTTGTTTCTGTTTTTGGGGGAGGTTTTCTGGGTTGATTTTTTTGTTGTTGTTTTGGTTTTTTTTGGGGGGTTGTTTTGTTTTGTTTTGTTTTTGGTTGGTTGGTTGGTTGGTTGGTTTTTGGTTTTTTGGCTTTTTGGCTCTTTGCTGATTCTGAAAACTGAAGAACATTTCCACAAAATGCTGAAGGTAGTTTGCTGATAATTTAAGGTTTTAACTAAAGAGGTTTTATAGCACACAATTGTTTATAATTCTTGCATTATTACAGAATTGGTCAAGTTGGATGGGACCACAGTGGGTCATTTGGTCCAATCTCTCTACTTGAGCAGGGTCATCCTAGAGCACACGGTGCAGGATTGTATCCAGATGGTTCTTGAATATCTCCAGTGAGGGAGATTCTACAGCCCTTCTAGACAATCTCTTCCAGTGCTTGGTTACCTGCACACGAAGAATTTCTTCCTCACATTCAGGTGGAACATCCTATTCATCTGTTTCTGCC
>VWZS01005652.1:2881713-2936312 GCA_013397075.1 Rhabdornis inornatus | reverse complement strand
TATATATATATATATATATTTGGTATTTGGTATTTTGACTGGGTGATAGACAGAAATACATGTACATGCATAAACCTTTTCTTTGTTAGTGATTTTTGTTTCAGTTTTCATCTTAGTATTTCTCCCAGTTTGGAGAAATTAATCCTAGCTCACTTGCATTTTTTAGGACACTGTTGAGATAAATATATAGTCTAAAAAAGGAAAGAATGTATACAATACTAGCATATTTTATTTTTGAAATATGAATTTCATACTAAACTCAAAAATATTTTAGCTAGCAATTTCACGAGCATGAGCTTAAAACTGTTTATCCCTCTTTTGTCTTGTGCACAGCTCACTACATGATTGTGGGCTGCTGTGTTACATATAACATTGTTAATATTTGCTTGAATAAACTTGCTCAGAGTAGCTCTGGTCCCTTTGATATGCTACCATTTATTACTCCTCTGGCAACTTCTCCAACATAAAACCTTGCAGTTTTGTGTGCATGTCATCTGTGATTCAAAGGAACGCTGACACATTCCAGGGCACAAGAAAGTTCTTTGTCATCCAGTTAAATTTTGGTGCTTCTCTATATTTCAAGATATTGTATGGATATTAAATTAGTGGTACTCCTTTTCAGTTGTTCTCTTAGCCTGCTTTCACTGAGAAAAAAAAAAGCTATGTAGGTGTTGTCATTTTCTGGGCTTATCTACATTTAATAATACTTCTTCAACTATGGGAAAACAAAAGAAGAGAGAAGTGCTTAAATTTTACCTTTAGACACCTTCCTCTGATATATTTCAAGCTGTTTGTGGTGACCTACTTCGAGATTTTTGTTTTCCCGGAGACTGCTGTGAGCAGGTCTGTATTTGTAGCTTTGAGACAGAGATTCTAAGTCTCTGCATTTATAAGAAATGCAGGGACAGCCGTACAAATTACAAATCTAAATGATACCTTTATCAGCTTTCTTGAGGTACCTAAAAAATCCCCAAACAAACAAAAAAAAACCCAACAAAGCACACACACAAACAAAACTTGCTGAATTTATCTTGTTTATTCAATTGGCAGATCCACAGTAAAAATCTGGTTTTATGTAATGCTTCAAACACTCCTTTAAAAGTAGTTTTCATGCCTTATGACATGAGACATCATCTTGGTATTTTGAGTATTTGAACTCAAACACTTTTCTTTCTCTACTGGCCTTGATTACAGCCGACTACTTAAGGCTTTGCTTGAATAAAAATGGGATATATTGCATACATGACTAAAAGTAGACTTGAGCAGCACTTCAAAGGATGCCTTGTGGGAGGTGAAAAAGATAAAATGACATCAAAGTACAATTGTATGAATGATGGCTGACAGCAAATCTTATTGAAGTTGTTGCTGTCCCCAGTTGCTTGTTGCTGTTGGAAGTTAGGAATGAGGAATTGCTTTGGTTTTCTTTCTGGCTTCTGACTGTCTTGGACAGTTGTGAAGCCAGTTAATACAGAGTTATGAAACAACTAGTACAAAAGTGTCTCTGAGTAATGGAATTTTGCACACTGTAGAGCTTCCAAGAGAACTAACAAAGATTAGCCCATCAGGTAGTACAGAAAACATTGTCATACAAAAACTGAAAAGTTGATCAGTGCTCTGCTCCAGCAGGCATAACAAGACAGTTTTCTCTCTTCTGGAAGAGTTTACAAAGAGTGGGAATTATCAAGCTTTCTCTGAGAAGAATGAGGCACTGAGGCACTTCAGAAAAAAATTTAGTTACTGTAAGAAAAACTCACCTCCTTTGTTCTGCACCTGTTATAACAGTATGATTAAAGTCTTGTTTGACAACTTTTTTGAAAATCAAGTTGTATAGTACTGGATCCCCATTTTCATGCAAGGCAATATCTTGAAAAAATTATTAAAATAAAAAGAAGAAGGGGAAGGGAGAGACATCTGTAATACTATATGTTTTTACCTTATTTGTCTGGGTGAAGTCTGGCGAGAGTTATTCTGTCAGGCAGCCTCTTTGTAAGTTAAATTACCTGATAAAGATAATTTTATGTCAATTTCTTGGGTTAATCTTTCAAACTAGTACAGATACAGGCATGAAAGATATTGCTTATTGATCATTTTTAGGAAAGATCTGAGTGAAAAATTTAGTTTCTCAAAGTCATGTAACAAACTGTGCAAGGTTACTCCGGTAAATAGACGCACATTAACTGTAGAATTGTAAAATAAATTTCTGCTGTTCTTAATATTTGGTTCTCTTTGGTTCTGCTTTTTTTTAAAGAAAAAGGCTGCTACAGAGATCTAGATTCTTCCCTTCCTTTTATACAGCCCTTGATGCAGATATTTTCAAAGGATGTTGTCTCCGTTCATGAAATCTCTTTGGCAGGCACTTGAGCAATGGAGCTGCAAATGAAGTCAACAGAAACTTTGTCAAAGAAATGTCTACTTTTATAACAGTCAATTATTATTCTGGTATTAAAAAGCATACTCAGCTTGGACATCCAAAATGGACTATATTTGCTTTTTTTCTCCCAATGACACAATTTAATGTTTGGTTGGTGATTTACTGTATGGAAATTCTGATAAACCAAACAATTCATTAAATTGGAATTCACAGATATTATAAAAAGCTATATATCCTACAATAAACAATGGAAAATTAAATACTGAAATGAAATGAGTGCTGACACTTCTAAGACTAGTTATGTGTAAGTACAGTGGGAAACAGAACATTGTAACAGATGGGGATTGGAAAGCATGCCAAGTTAACCTAATCTTAATTCTGATACTTCCTAAGTGATGAATAAATCTAGGAAAGCAATCTGAGCATGCATCTAGTCAGAAAATTCTGTATAATTTGCTTGAACTGATGCATTTTATTCCCCACAATTTTATGCTTTACAACATTTTAGGTTAAATTAGTTTCTCTATTTTTTTTTGTCTATTCTAAGATAAAAGACCAGTATGCAGGACTTCAAATTTTCATATCATTTCCCATATGGCAAATGTCTTTAACTCCCCATATAAGGCACTTGTATATATACTGACATACATTTCTGTGTTGGTTTGAAAAGCTCATTATTGTTCTGAATACTTCTGGATGTTGATGCATTTTTCAGATGCATGTTTCTTCTAATTTCCTGAAGATTTTTGCAAGTTCATTCCAAAGAATTGGTTTTGTAAGTATAGCAGACTGTATTTTATTATAAACATGCTTCTTATAGTTATATTATATTTACAAGATTAACATAAAATTGTAATTGATTTTCCTCTTTGGCCTGACAATGCTGTGTTTCAATAAATGCTAAACTCTCTTGGTGGGTTAGTAGAGCTACAAACAAAAGAAGGAATAGAATTGCTGGCCAATTAAATACAGAACATAAGGAGCCAAAGTAGAATAATTCAGGACTTTTTAATAAATTTGTCACTTAAAGTTGCAATATCTCATTTTCTTGACAAATATTCTAATGTGAAGAGAAAATGGCTCAATATTAATCCTTTCTAATGACAGATAGTAAGAAATGGGGAAAGGATATTAAATTAATCTTCTTATTATAGGTTTAATACAAATCTTTCCATTCTTACTCCCTTGTATTCTCAGCCCTGTAAATTTGCAGATACTGTTCATGTCCATTTAGCTTGTATGAAGAAGGAACTTGGTAGTTTTAATGTGTCCATACCTCCATTTTTCTTCTTAGTAAGGCCCTTCGCTGGCAGTTAAAATTAAGCTATCCTTCAGATATATAACTACTGCATAATACTTTAATCCCCAGGGTTCACGAGCCTCTTTTTCCTTAAATTTAGAATATAATAGATTACAGCAGTAACAGATTCTCAGCAAAATTTGCACCTGTCCTTCCAGATTATTTCCCAGGAAGGAACCACTCCTCATGAACTGGTGGGTGTCACAATCCTCAAAGTAGAAACAACTTGTATCTGCTTCTACAGATTTTTGGCTTATTTAGTGGCACCAAATGTAGTCACAGATGTATGAGTTTCTTGGATTAAAATAATATATTATTCTTTGAACTATCCTGGTACTTCCAAGAATCTGACAGATTCAACAGAAGAAAAGTATTCTAGAAAAGGACAGTCAGTCACTGGTGCACAGGTGTCACATTTTTTGATAATATCAGAACCATAATATTAAAATATGTGGAATAGATTATTACCAAGAGCACTTTTCTGTAGTGAATTATTAAATTATCTTCTGTACAGCATTGAATAGCTTTACGTCTCCCCTGAACTCTCAGCTACTCCCCTAGAGAAACAAATTTCTTCATGTGTCTCTTTGACTGTCAAAGCTCTTGGGCCATTTCTGCCAAATCACAAAGAAAAATAGCAGTCTCTAAATGTTGAACTTACATAAAAATTGAAGTTTCACTGACAGTTGCAGCCAGGGAGGTAGGAGAAATAATTTATCACAAGTAAAACAGTTGCATGGTCAAACTTAAGTATGCATCCATAGAAAAAAGTAATTGGTAATCCCAGAGCTCACAGAATTACAGTTTCTGTACATCCAGGAAGAGGATGCTAAGATTATATGACGACTTGATCAGACTGTCTCCAACAGATCACTGCCATAACCTCAAAGCTGCTGTTTTAAGGAATTGCTTTGATGAAGACTTTTCCTGTAATGGTGTTAGTTGGGAATACACCCTTCACTTTTTCCTCTCAATAAAGATGCCTTTGAAGTTGCTGTATCTTGAAAATTATCTCCCATTCAGGAATCTTGTCACTTATAAAGCAGGCTTAACTGCTCTTAAGTCCTCTATCTGCTGATGTCCTTTGAAAAAAAAAATATAAAATATGTAAGAGATATTCTCATATCACTAAGGCTGTTTTTAATGTGCTTATACAAAAATTTTCTCCTTTATATCAGGTAAGGATAACACAGCCAGATCCAGGCTGTTTTGGAGGGCTCTTGGGAACACTTGTCTGTCACCCTGGAGCTATGATGGTACTGCTAAAGTTTCCAAATTTGTCCTTCATTTAATGAGAAATATCTGCATTTCTCTACCCTTTCATGAGCAGTCATTTCTTGGAGTTCTCTGCTGAGTGTAAATATGGATGCCTTGGGAACTATCAAGTATTAAGTCTAACCTGTTTATTTCTAGAAACTGCATAATGTGCTCTATCAATCTACCTATGCTTGCTTCCCCTACAACTAGTTTATAACTGGTTCAAAGAGGACAACCAGAAATTACCTGTCTCAGTAGATTCTTCAAGAACTTGAAATCACACCTACACTCCTTTTAGAATTTCCAGAATGGTCATGTAGATGATCATATTGAGTGCATATGTTTGAGCCAGTACACAGAACTAAATGATTTTTTAATTTAATTAATTACTTGACAATAGTAATTAATAGAAAATACTTCTTGACATTCTAGTGGTCAGTATTAGCTTTTATCCTGAGTAAGATATTTCAAATTTGTAGCACTGGAAACCTGTCTAGAAACACAAATGGATCGGACAGACAGAATTGAGGCCATAGTATGGCTAAATAATTCCCTGTATAGCAAAGCTATAGTAGAAATCTGAACACCAGTGGAAGGATGCAGAGACTTAAACTAAGGCAGACAAAGGAAAATAAAAAAATATTATGGTTAAAAAATTTCTACTAAAAACAAAAAGCAAGCCTAATTTCTACTGACACTTGTGTGATTCAAACTTTCTTAAAGTAAAGTGGAAGTGTCACTGTATGTTAAATGCTAAGGTGACTCAGAAATAAAACTTTTTTTTTCCTTAGAGGTTCAAATTTTAAGGCAATCAGTTAGATTATATTCACAGAGACACAAGATGAGAAAAGCATCCTTTGCTAAGGTACTCTTCTGCACTGGTGCCAGACAGCAACCTTGGCTCGCTGGCCATGGCTTGGAAATGTTTCATTTTTTTTACCATCTGCCCATTTTACATCATCCCTTCCCTACCACAACATTGTGGATGCTGAAAGAGCACAAAAGGACTTTAGAGATTACCTGTTTTCCTCTTCTCTTTAGTATCTGAACCTAGAGCCATTGTTTACAAATTCTTTTTGAAGTTGCTGGTAACATCTGCCCCCACAGCTTCCTGCAGCAACACTTTCCTGAATTTCACTACTTAATGTGTAAAGAATCACTTTCTTATGCCTTTTAGATTCATTGCTTCATAGCTTTCTAAAAATATACCGACTTTTAAAAAATATGCTGCAATGAGTTTTAAATTCATTTAACTTTTGGAAAACTTGAAAAAGACAAAGATTAAGTAGCTTATTGTGTTATAAACCAAATTATTAGTTACAGTTGTTATAGTTTTCATTAATATTAGTTAGTTTATAGATCAGCATTCTGATTTTCTGTGAGGATCCTACAAAAACAACTTACCATTTCAAATAGGTTCCTATTTGAAGGAAATTTAATGGAATAAAACAAAGTAATTTTTGAGTGATAAGATAATAAATCCTGGCTTATGTGTTAGAATATGTTAGCTGCTCATGGCTACTTTACCCTGGCACAATAATGCCATAGCCTCTGTTCCAGTGAAGTGTTTCAGTAACACGTTTTATACATGAGGTAATTAATTCAAAATTACTGTAATGCCAGCAGGAAATACGTAATGTTCATGCGACAAATTGTGCTTCAATTTTTATATAGAATTCCAAGTGTCTAGGGTGCTTGGATTTTTAAATATCTGAAAGATGAACTTTGTTTTTACCTTTTAAGCCAGGGCAAGCACGCAGCCAATATTAACAAATAAGGGACAAATAAATTATTTCCAACACATGAATCAGTTTAATGCAATATGGTGCTTTATAATTTAAAAAAGCATCTTGACAAATATCACTCATAAGTTTGACCCCTCACACATTCTACTGAACCAATAACCAAGACAATACATCCTTATTAGTACAATGGCCAAAATATTAATTTATATTATTGTATTTTAGGATGTTCTGGTTCATTTGGTCCTATAATTGTAAGTTGAAGGAGTTATCCTGACTCACAAAAGAATGCTACTAATCACGACAGAGAAGTTCATTTGCCTCATAGCAGAAACCACTGACTTTTTCTCCCCCTCTGTGACCAGAGAACCACAGTTTCAAAGAAACAGCAAGCTATCTCTCTTAAACGTTTTTCTGCAAACTTCAGCAATATAAGGGTGTGTAGTTTGCCAAGTTAGGCTCTTAAGCAATTTGAGGGATTTTGTTGGGATTTGTTGGTATTTTTTTGATTTTTTTTTAAAATTTGGTTGGGGGTGGGGGGGATGTTCCCAAAAATGGTGGGTATATGTACGGTGAAATCACTAAGAGGATGTTCATTACATTTAGTGGAGCAAAGAGTTCAGTTCAACTCTCAATCCAGTGTTTTGATACATTTCAAGAACAAGGTGGAAAATAGCAAGAAGCAGTGAAAAAAGAAAAAAAAAAACAGAAACCATTCCCTTTACAGAAACCATGGCTACCAATTATTAAATTCAATAGGGGTTATACTAACCTCTTACTGTGAATAACAAATGCCTGTTAAAGAAACATGAAAGTTAACTAACCACAGACAAGCAGAAGCAGACCATTAAAGAGCTCCACAGAGCAAATAATGGAAGGGATATTCTGAATCACTGCTGGTGAACTATTGATATTCCTGTAATGGAGTGAAAATACTCATGGACAGAAGTTCTAACACTAAATTCAAATTACACTTTCCAGAATTTAGGATCTTTTTAACATAGAATAAGTAATCTGTTGTCTGTCAGACTTCATCACGTCATATACACAAATTAAATAAAACTATCTAATTACTTTCTACGGGGTTTCAAAACTTTATGTAAAAATACCCATGAGCAATTAATGTCAGACACCATTTAACTACCTTAGAAATAAAACATTTACTCTCATGCTGACTCATTATGCTGGAATGCTTGAACAGAAATCAGCTGCTTGCAGCAAGCACTTAGTGCAAATAGTTCATTTAGGTATCACACATCCTTACAGTCACCTGCTAAGGCAAGCACGAGGCTTTAAATTTCTGCACTTGTTTACAGCTGATGACTTTTTTTATTTTTATCCTTTAGAGTGTTGTAATTGAGAGATTACATCAAGTTAAACTAAGCGTGAAAAAAAGAGAAACATTTAGAGAGAAAAAAGAGATGATGCAAATGTTAAAATGTTGATAGAGTTGTGTATTGACATTTTAAGAAATCAGTTTTTCTGTTCTGTAGCAGTTCCTTGAAAAATGACATAAAACTGAATAGTTCTAAGAACTAGCTCTACTGTTATTATGGGAACATCACCTTTTTTAACATCATAGATGAGCATGATTTCTGGACCTGCTGAATTCAGATCTAGTAGGTTTTTGAGTCAGTAAAAGAATGTTAACAAGGAATTGTGATGTCCAAATGTCTTTTTAAAAGTTTTTGTCAAGACCATATGCTATGCCTGTTCTGCTGTTCATGTGGATTTAGCCAAGCTTTGGTTAAAAAAAGATTGGGAGCTTGCTATGCCTTTAGGGGTTCCCAAACAAAACCAAAATAAAGCAAAGTAGGAGTATTAGATTGTGATAATCTCAAAGTTCCCAGAGTTATACCTTCATTCCCACAAAAGTTCTTTGGCTGAAAATGTGTTTAAGAGGGAAAGAAGACATAAACAACCCAACAAGAAGGTGTGAAAAACTAATGTAAAGCTTTTTAAAGATGAGATCCTGCTCATCATGCCATTTTGTAGCCCATGGCAGTATGAGATCCATTATCATCCCCTGAGGAACACCATTCCTGATCAGCCACCAGTTTGACTTCGAGCCATTAACCACCTCCTCCTGAGCTTGACAATTTAGCCAGATACCCACCCATCTCTGGTCCACATGTCCAGATCTTACCAGCTTCTCTGTGAGAAGGCTGTCATGGGAGACTGTGTCAAAAGCCTTGCTAAAATCAAGGAAAATGACACCTCTGTTCCTAGAAAATAATTTCTTCATAGACAGCAATCAGATTGGTCAAATGGGACTTACCCTTGACAAATTGATGTTGGCTTTTTCCACTTGTCCTTCACATCCTTCCACAAGCACCTGTTCTTGTTCTTTGTTTTATAGTTCAGGGTGTAAATTGCTTTCCTAGATGTTGAGTTCTAAGGGCTTTGTATTATTATGTTGTATTTATGCACATGTGAAAGGGATTAATAAGACTATTACCGAATTCTCTAACATCATAATAAAATCAATTTACAGGT
The DNA here is from genome assembly GCA_013397075.1 of Rhabdornis inornatus. Lineage (NCBI taxonomy): Eukaryota > Metazoa > Chordata > Aves > Passeriformes > Rhabdornithidae > Rhabdornis > Rhabdornis inornatus. The sequence continues at coordinate 2,927,146 of VWZS01005652.1, read as the reverse complement.
AAAATTAATAGAATATGTTAATGATTTTAACTGTAGTAAAATATATTAACTCTTTTATTAGAAATTTATTTAGTAAACTAGTATTATACATCCTTATGGCTGAATTTGAAGATAGGTTTTGGCCATTTTTCTATTTAAAACATGAAAAATATTAAAAATTCTTATTAAGAGAATCCATTCACTATAACATACTTCCAGATACTTACAGCAAGCAAAGTTTCAAAGAAATTTTGAGAGCTGTTTGCAAGAATTATATATTTCTATTTCTTAATCAGTATTTAAAATTTCCCTTTATCCTTTGTTGACTTCTTGAGATGTGGCTTTAAGTAGTTTGAGTATAGGATGTATTTTGATGATCCCTTAAAGTTTTTACACTTGCTTGGGAGCAGGAGAAGCTGAATGTCACTGCTCTGTCAAATGTAGGTGAGTGATGTCGCATTACGGTCAGTGGCTGTTTTGAGCCAGAGGGAGCAACAGACTGGTGAGATAGATGCATTTCCAAGGCATAGAAAAGGAAAATAAAATAAAGAATGAAATTGCTATTAAAATTATGGAAGCATCATTCCCCTCCACTGCAAGTCAAAATGCTGACATTAACTATTTATTTTGTCTCTGTCTGCCCCGGGGCCCTTTTACTATCCTTTTTTATAGCTCTAGAAACTATAACAAACCTTTACAGAACCAGGTTTTGAAATTTGTGCATGTGAGTTTCGAATCTTAAACGTGAGGCTTGACAGGAGAGAGCTTATGAAGTTTTACATTGAGCTTTTTTTTGCTGTTGTTGTGCCAGCAAAACACTGATTTGGGGCACTTTCTACATGTATAATTTTACATAAATAAGGCATGGTGAGAGGGAAGGAATTCACTCCTTTCAGGCAGTTGTAGAGAGTGAAAAAGTCACCCCCGAGCCTCCTTTTCTCCAGGCTAAACAACTCCAGCTCCCTCAGCTCCTCCTCATAAGACTTGTGCTCCAGACCCTTTATCAGGTTTATTGCTCTTCTAATGAATATATTTAGGTTTTCACTATTTAGTTAGAATTATGAACTAATTTCTCTCAGTGTCATTCCTTTCACTTAAAATTCTCTAATACTGCCATGTAAAAAGATAAGTTTTTTTTAATAAGCCAAATTAATTAAAACAAAGCTAAATTAATATCTTTCATTTTGAAAGATGAAACTGATATTGGCTGATTAAGTAATTAAAGTATTAGATTCAGTGAATTTACCCCATTAACATTTTCTAAAATGACCTCAAATTGGAAAAAAAAATGCTATAATAATGTTATTTTCTGAAGAGTCAGATGTAAAAAATTCAAAGTTGATCAGGAAATACTTGGGTTTAGAGGTACCTGATTTTAGAGACAAGAAGTTCCTAATGATTGATAACAAAATTCTAAATGTATTTATGTTCAAGACTCTGATGGTCCTTTTCAAAGGCCATCTTGAATATTTGCATCCTGGTGCTGAGCTGTGGTTTAATGCAAAGCGCTGCTTTGTTGTGGATGATGGAAACAGCAGGAATGATTCTGTCAGGAGATGACAAGGCTTTTCATTGTGAGGTTTTCTGTTCAAACATTAATTCTTGTAGGTATTCTCTGTGTGGAAAGTCTCATGTTGATTTCCATCAATCCATAGCTTGTAGAGGCTTAAAAGAGTTGAAAGGTGTTTTCAAAGTATTTTAGTGTACAATGTACTCTGTCTAATAACTTCTTGGGTACTGTCTGAGTGAAAAATCTATCAACGCTCTAGCATACCCTTTAGTTTCCTGTTTGAGACTGTATTTGACGGATATATGATTTTCTAGCATGTTTTTGTTGTGAGAATAAGCACATACCTGCCTGGCTAAATAAAACCAGCGTAGGAAAAGGAGTTTATTTTCAGTGAGTGACTGTTATCTAGGAGGTGGCATGAAATAACTGTGTTCTGGGAAATACAGCAACGCTCACGGAAGAGCTAAAGGACAAACAGATTATCTGTTAAACTGAACCAAGGGCTACAAGCAAAGGAACTGCCAGCTAAACAGAAGTCCATGAATATACATCACAGCCGTGCTGAGCTGAACCATGTCCCCAGTCCTTCTGCCCATGTACTCAAACAAGACAAGCAAGCAGGAGGGCAGGAACCAGCAGAGCCATTTTTACTTTGCTGTTCCTCTGAATGCCTGTGAATACCTCTGAATGCTGTATCAGACAGACTCTTTACTCTTAAAGTGATCTAAAATAATTTGAGACGTTAGGCTGCCTTCCTTCGATGGAACATTAAAGGACAGAACAGAAAAGGAACACCTGCTGTGAGTGACTAGAGTCCTAGTTCAAAGTTTGTCTCTACATTAATGACATTTTTGCTCCACCTGCTGGTAGGAAGGCTTGGAGCCTTCTGAATCGCCATCAGGCTCTTGCACCTCCTTCTGCAATTAGTCCTCTTGTTGAGGCTAGAAGAATCAATTTCAGCATGCAGGAAAAAAAAAGAAATAAGAAAATGTTGATACCTCTTTCTAAAAATTTGGGAGTGGGAGAGAAATTTTAATTTTAAGGGGGAAATAAACACCATGGCTCAAAATGTACAAACAAGTGTTCCCTGTGGTGAAAATTGCCAGTGCTCATAGTTTTGGAGGGTAAAAGAATGAAGAAAACAACCCCCCAAAAATAAACAAATTCCCCCTCCAAAACACTGTAAAACTTTATACCTTAATATTGTAGGTGTTTATTGGTTTATTGTCTAAAATCCATCTTGCTATAACAAAGCACAAAACTGCCTTATATCATCTTTCTTTCTTGCCTTATTGGTATAAGGGAGGCAACAGTCATTCTGAAATGCTGGTTTGATAGTAGTGAGCATGTCTCAATTCTGATTGCTCATTTTGCCACATTTCTTGATTACTGTGTGGTGTCAAGGAAAATAGGACTTTTGAGTTTATTTGCACAGCTGTTGTGATTAGTTATGATTGGTTTTATGCCAGGAGGTTCTCAAAGGTTTTCTCTGTTGTTTCAGAAGTTGTCAGCTTACTGCCTCTGTCTTTTTAGAATGATATCCAAATACATTTGTTGGATATATTGTTTCATTCTTACTTACTGGACTGAAGTCAATGAATAAGCTTCTTTGAGAATTACAGACTCAACAGCTGTAGATTTCTCTTCTAATTGCAAGCTGAGGTCTTCATGAGGACACTGTGCTATAATATAATGGCAATTCTTTAACAAAGCTTATGTGGGGAAATTGATAACACTATACAAATCAGATTGTAGTTTTTTGAATGGGAAAGAAATCCCTCAAGCCCACTAGTAGATGAAGTTTCATTGACATTTGGTAGATACTTCTAGTTGCAGTGGGTACAACACCTGCTCTGTTTGGACCAGTGTATCAATTCATACTAAATCAGGCCCTGCTAATCACACATAAAATCACAGAATGGGTAAGACTGCTAGGATGCTCGGAGATTACATGGACCAATACCTTTACTGAAGTAGGATTAGCTAGATCAGGTTTTGAATATCACCAAAGACATGTTTTGGTTCCTTGGTGATATTCAAAACCAGTTGGGTTTTGTATATTGCCAAAGACCGAGACTTCACAGCCTCACTGAGATATTTGCAATGTTTCATCCCTCTCACCATAAAGAAACTTTTTAGACAAAAAATTTAAGCCCACAAATTTATGTTAGTACTTCATCACATGGATATCATTGTGAGATATAAAGTGAAGTACTTGTGTATCCTTTGCAGGACTGGGTCATTGTGACTAAAACCATAAGAAGAATTGGGCTACCTAGCATAGGACTGGAGATGGAAGTCATATCCACGAGTCTGCAAACAGAATCAGAAAATACCACTATGCTTTTGTCCCACTCTTATTCAGTGAAGAAACTCTCCTCACACTCACGCTCCTAGCCGTAACTGCCTGTCTCTTTGACTTTGTAGGCTCTCTCAGCTGTGTTTCTGATCTGTCCATGGTTCCACAAGTGTAACAGCAGAGTTTCTGAACTATTCAGAAGCTAAACAAAGAATCGGCCAGGCTATTATTCTCCAGATATAATGCAGAAGAAAAGGATAAGTACTTTTCAGCAATTTTAACAGAAACAGATATACCTGCTTTTACAGCCATTAATGCTCCCTAAATGATTTCCTGCAACCTGAAAATGTGTAAATTCCAGAAAACATATGAAATTCTGATGCTGCTGAAAAAGAATTCCTGTCAACTATTTATAGTTATTAAACTTTTAGTTATTAAATTCCTACCAGCTACTTTTACAGACTGGAGGAGAATATATTGAGAGAAGCCCAGGGGGGAAACTTGGACGTGTTTGCAGATGAAAAGCTCAACGTGACTTGGTAATGTGAACTCACAGCCCAGGAATCTAAACATTTCCGGGGCTGCATCCAAAGCAGTGTGACCAGCAGGGTGAGGGAGGAGATTTTGCCCCTCTGCTCTGCTCTGGTGAGACCCCACCTGGAAGCCTGCATCCAGCTCTGGGGCCCCCAGCAGAAAAAGGACAGCGAACTGTTGGAATGAGTCCAGAGGAGGGACACAAAGTTGATCAGAGGGCTGGAGCACCTCTCCTATGAAGACAGGCCGAGAGAGTTGGGGGTGTTTAGTCTGGACAAGGCTCCAGAGACACCTTAGAGCACCTTCCAGTAGGCAAATTGGGATTACGAGAAGGGTGGAGAGTATGGGCGATTGAGAGCGAGACAGGGACTACTGATTTGTGATCAGAATCCAAATTTTACTGTGAGCTACACGTGCTTATATACCATTTTCAGGAAGGCTAGTAATTTTTTACTACAATCATTTAGTTAAACACCACAGACAAACTTTACATTTCTACTTAGTTAAATCTTCTTTCCTGTCAGCCAGACTTGATCCAATCTTCTTGTAATCTTCAAAGCTCTGTTTGCTCTTGCCAAGGTATCTTGGTTATCAAAACTGCATATACTAATTTAATCTACAGTACTATCAGTCTCATTTACAGTTACCAGAGGAGAGGGTGATGTTGCCTTCAGAGGGCAAGGGGGAATGGCCTCGAGGTGAAGCAGGGTAGGTTTAGATTAGATGCAGGGGAGAATGTTTTTGCTGTGAGGGTGATGAAGCACTGCAACAGGTTGCCCAGAGAAGCTGTGAACTCCCCATTGCTGGAGGTGTTCAAGGCCAGGCTCAATGGGGCCCTGAGTAACCTGGTCTAGTGGAAGGTGTTCCTGCCCACGGCAGCGTGTTTGGAAATGGATGATCTTTAAGGTCCCTTCCAATCCACACCATTCTATGGCTCTGATTCTATGAGTCTGTGACTCTATGATTCTATGAGTCTATGATTCTATAAACTGACTGCTATCTGACTAGTACTCTCTGTTTTTGACTTCCTATTTACAGTTCCCTTTAAGATATTAACTGCATATATCTGAAAACAGATGCTGTATTCTTTCAGTAAGGATGAGCTCAAATGAATAATTACATGCCAAATCTAAGGCAGCTGGTGAATTTTTAGGGGTATTCATCAGAGAAAATGCCTTTTTATGTGTAAACTGACCATTCCAACAAATAGCTATGTTGCATCTGAATTTACTCAGATTTGGTGCTGCAGTATTAGACACTTTTTGGGGCTGTAATAGAGAAGGAAATACATATGTACAGATATGTACACACATGATCTTTTGTATCTTCTCAGTGGTAGGCTCTAATTTCTCTAAGCTGATGGAGATCTCAAAGAGTAAGGACTAGTTACATCTGGTTCTGTTGTACACTTTCTGTTCTGGTGTTTTGTCTCAATGCCAGCATTTCAGCCATACATACCTAGCACAAGAAAGAAAAAAAAAGAAAAAGATTTCAACAAACAGTAAAAAGACTTGCTGGGGATGGGCATTATTTTCCTTGTGTTCCTAATTATGTATTTTGTATTTTCACTCTATAAGGATGCTTATGCATGCCAGATACATGGGTTGTATTCTTTTCCCGTTGCAGAAAAACTGATTGTCCTGGCTCTGAAGATTACATTCAACAAAAAGTAATATTGACTTCTTTTTGGTTGATGTTTATAGCCTTGGGGATCTCTGTTATCATCTGTATTCTCAAACCTTTTCTATCTTCTTGTGTTTGTTTCTCGGAGGCCACAGTTATCTAGCAAGGGTGACTATTCTGTGTGATTATTCTTTCAGCCACTAGTTAGAGAAGGAAGGGCTTGTAAGAAACAGGCTGGTGCTTTTTCTTTTTTTCTTTTTTTGAAAAGGCATCTGCTATGATATAAGGCTTTTATGCACATGCATTGAAATACACTCATAAAATTACCAGCCTTTTCAGAACATAAGAATCTTACCACTGCAGTTAAGACAATTGAGATCTGACAAGAACATCAGTAGTGTTAGAAGAGCTCGGGAGATTCAACAAAACTAATTAGAATTTCAATAATAGATTTCTACTCTTTTGACTATTATGATATCATCAGAATGAATTTGAACATGCATCTCAATGCTATTATATCTATTCTGTTATGGTGAAGAAGTTTTCTTAGCAGAGCAATCCAACATGCTGTAAAAAAATACTTCAGTGAAAACTTGGCCAGTCTTAAGTCTATATTTTTGCTCTTTTGTGCAGAAAAATGGAAGATCTGGACACCAAAAAATAGTATGTATTTGAAAATGAAGCATAAGCATATAAAATAATTAAAGGCTTATTTAATTTTCACTAATTGGGGATATTTGAGGTCATGTGAAACGTTTCAGAAATATAGATTTCCTTCTGCCAAGAATTTTAACAAGATAACATCAAAAGTACCAACTCTGAATATCCTAGGCTGGCATTAGATAGAAGAGTAGTACTGATGCCATAATGTACATAGTTAACATTTTGGTTTTCTGAAGACTGATCAGGATAAGAAGATACTTTTTAAATGTAAGAACAGCAGTAGTTAAAGAACTTGAAAAAATAGGCCTCTCAAATGTAAAAGAAGAGTGAAAAGTGCAAAGCAGTGACCCAGACAGAACCTTAGAAAAGAGTTTAAAACTGGTAATACAGGAGTAGAACAGAATATATATATGAGCATGCATATATATATTAAATAATTTTTATAGATATTTATATATATATTTAAAGAATTTATATATTTATTTATAAATTTAAAGAATATATATATTTAAAGAATTTTTAAACTATTTTACTACGGCTAGAGCAGGCAGTAGGTTCAGAGACTGTGTGCACGAGTTTGGATCCAGAAATGGAATGAAGGACACCAGTGCTCCTACAAGGTAATTGAGGCTCAGATTTATAGTCTCAATATGAAATTCTTTAACCCTATTTTCCATGTTTCAGTGGAGTGAAATCCAGCATAAGAAAGCATGCTTTTTAAAACCTATATTTACTGATGCTAATTTTTACATGGATTATGTAAAAATTTACAATATTACAAGAATTGTAAATTTTGTGGTTAAGAGTATTTTAATTGGCTAGAATTCATTCTATCAGTTCCCAAGGTCTGTAATAGTTTTGAAAAATTATTGGAAAATCCCTGTTCCTAACTGCTGCTCCCTATTCTTAAAGAATAGGTCTACTAGTCACTCTGTTTGTTCCTCCCTGAAAAAAAAAAAGCCTAAATCTTATTTTTCCTTCATTTTAGCAGAAACTAGAAATACAGTTTTGACATAGTTTTTTATATTCTCTTTCAAGTTATAATCAATTAATTTTCCATTTCCCCATTTTCTTGTTGAACTGAGGTATTTTTTAGAGGTTTACCAAAGTAGCAAATCTTTATCTAATAAATTGCTGTAGAGCAGTCTTAACTGCCTTACCCTCATGTAAAATTCTACTGAAGTTACAGGAACTGTTCTGGCAGAGAGAAATAAAGCATCTTATTCACACTGTGTACTCTTGAACAAGAATTTTATCTCTTCAAGCAACTCTCAGGGAGGAGGAAGGCAGGTTCAAACCTTGTGAAGTGGCATGTGTTAATCTTCTCCAGTTAAAAACTGTATTACATTTTGATTGGCATGTACCTCAGAGCTTACAACTTCTTTTTTCTGCAGATGCTCTATTAAAAACCAATTAACTTTCAGTGTAATCAGGTATTTAGCTTATCAGTTATGCAGTGAAAAATGTTGGGGGTGATAGCAATGACAAACAGGCTTACCAACTAATCAGCTGTCTAATTAACTTGAAAGTATTTCATGTTTGATAAAAATTATGCATAATATGAACTGTTTAAATCCCAGGGATAAATATACCTGTGTGAAGGTTTGCCTTGAGATATATTCAGAAGGCAGCTGAAAGATGCAAAGATGTGGTACAAAATGTTTTGGTTTCTTCTTTCTTATGTTACCTTCCTCAGATGTTAATAGAAAAATCTAGAAAGAGAAAATGATTTAACTAAGGTTAATTAATAAACAACCTTTTCAATGATGTCAAAACTGGTGTTCCAGGGCAGACCTGCATCTCTAATCAGGGACTATTTAATTTCCTGAAAATTTCAGGGCAGATTATTACTCCTCTCCAGCCATTTATAAACATGATGCCTTTTTCATACCAAACAGGCAATTATTGACAGGGTTTGGGTATTGAGCACTGCAGAACGCCACGTGTGGGAAGAGATCAGGAACGACCCTGTGACAGTCAAGCCAGATCCAGCTGACTTGGCAAGAGATAGAAACAATTCACAGCACACCAGAATTTCAGGATGAGGAGCGTGTGGCAACGCTGCTCAAACATCATTAAGAAATAACAGTAGCTGTAGGGAGTAGGAAAAATAAAAAGAAAGTTGAGGCAGGAGGAGGAGGAGGAGGCACAGGAGACAAAAATGGAGATACACAAGGAGATGTGAAGAGCATGTTTTGCAGAAACCAGAGAAGAAAATGCAGGAGACATAGGGAAAAAGACATTGTTGGGAATACTGCTACAAAAAAGCTTTTGAAAAAGGGTGATCCATGCTAAAGGAGGTCTGAGGACTGCAAGAGCCCTGAAGGACTGTACAGCACGGAGATCCCTGAGGTATTGCAGGCTATGGTGGACCCAGCTGCTGAAAACTGTGGGAAAGGTAACTAAAAAAGGGCAAGGAGAGGTGTTGAACTGAAGTTGAACCTATGAGGCCAGGAGCAAAGCTATTACCCTATGTGTCTGTATAATTGCATGATTTTTTTTTCTCAATACCTGAACCAATAATCAAAAATAGTGTTAATCTTCAATAATTCAAATGAAGTTAAAAAATCCCATGGTCATGATTGTTTTGCCTATGAAGGTAGTGGAAATAGAAATTTAACCTAACTTCAAATATTTTTAAAATTAAGTTTATTTTTTTTTCTCTTTGTTTACTGCCTAAAATAATTTCAATTAGCAAAATTTCATCAGACACTCATTCAATTGTGCTGGTATTATCCAAGCAGTTTGAACTCATTATGGCTTCTGATGGTTTATTTTTAAATTATTTTTTCTCTGTTTTGATGGTGCAAGAATTTTGGATAGATACCTGTATATTAATAGCTATATCTGTAGAAAGGTTTGAACATACATTGCTCAACTTGAATGTTTCTTGCATACCCCAGGGACCAGACCTATAGTCTGGGTGAGCTGACTGTCTAAAAAGTGCACTAAGAATGCGATACTTTGAGAGCACCAATGCAAGTCAGACAACAGAAGCAGGCAACATTATCCTGATCTATCAATCCAGCCTTTCTTTAGGTTGCCTCTTTCAGAGGTTGACTAGATAACTAAACTGCATAATATTCACTACTTTCAATTTTGCTTTACTTCCATGGCTATTAAAAGGATCTGTAGGAGATTTTTAGAATACCTTAGCAGAGATGGGGAATAGTGGTAATTTAGCTACAGGCTCAGTTTACCAGCAAGTGTGGATATGGCTCATCAGTTGCTGCTGTAATGGCAGCAGGTTCATGCAGCAGGAAGAGTAGTTTAAAGACTAGCTGGGAGTACAGCAGCTTTCCTCATGTCTTAAATTTACCTGTGAGTCATTCTTTATTTCAGAAAAGGATCTGAACCCAACACTAGACTACAGAGGAAGGTGCCTACAGGTAGCCACTGGGAAATGTAATTATGGATCACTGAAAATTTTCCAGCTGCCCTAGTTATAAAGCATGGTTTCAGGTAGCTACAGTAAAAAAAAAAAAAAGTGCTGCTGTCAGACTAGAGATAAATTAAATGACATGGGTATCTCTGTTATGAAGGATTTTAACATGCAGCTTTTGTTTTCAAACATCCATTTTCCAAGGGACTTTTTCTCAGTTTGTACTTTATAAAAAATTCAAAACTCACTAATAAGGACAGGAGCATAACTTTGTTGAGATACTCAGATGGGAAAGAAGTTATCACTTTTCTTTTTGTTCCTAGGCATTTATACACTTCTGTATAACATTAGGCAAATAAAAGAAAAATTATTTCTCTCTGAATATCCCTCCAGCCTGCAGAAGTATATTAGAATTTTTAAAAAACCCTGCAAAGATTGCTTACATTAAAAATACAACCATTCTTTAGACCATTATATACATTATTTTATGCCTAAACATATCTTCACACAAGCACATACTTCTCTCCAGAGACAGTGTTCTCTTGTACTGCTGGTGGTGATTTGATTCAGCAGGCTGCTCATGGAGCTGGGCTCTCTGTGCCTTAGGGAGGTCTGGCAATCCTGGCACTTTCAGGGCAGCTTTTGATCTTCTCTGCTGGGATCCTCTCTGCACCACTGCTTTGCTTTATTCCTGGGCCTTTCCAAAGACAAGTGTGAACCATTTGGATTACAGGCATGTTTGTAGCCGGACACTTCCATGCAATTTTTGGCTGTTTCTTGGTGATGTCTCCCCATCTTATTTTAAGCAGTCAATCCTACATCATCCAACCTCACTGCTCTGTTTAACACCTCGCTTCCGTGTGAGAGCACGAGAACATCCTCACTTCTATCATCAGGAAAGTTCTGTCTTTGATTTTACACCAATCTGGACATCACAACCCTCAGGAAGTATAAAATATAGAGCAAGCATCCAAGTGTTTCTAGGTTTACACACCACTTGGCAAGGGATTTTCAGGAAGCCCTTTTGCATCTGAGGACCTCAGTTAATTCTGAGTCTTGCACTCGCTGTCTCTCTGTAGGTCATCTAGTTCTTAATGTTTTTTATAAACTGGTGACTTGCGAAATTCTTACCAGGCCCCATTTGCTGTAACTTAGAGATACATAATAAAATGGTTTAGAGTATTTTAGTATGAATAAACATGACAGATTAAGTGTAACAACTTGTTAGAAACCTCAAATGAATTGCTAAAGGTGTAGAATTATATCTTCTAATGTACTCCCATGCTGCTGGAGGAAGTTGCTTCTGTTCATTTCAGTGAATAAAAAAAATCTTTTCTTTTAATATTCATGACAGTCTATTTAATATTTATTGGAGATTTTAGGGACCTAGCAAAAATGTGACATAATCCTTTTCTTGCTATACATCATGAGTCTATTTGGATGGATGTGGAGAACAAGTTTTCATACCTGAATTTGACTGGAAATTATGCTGTCCAGCCAAAATCTCACTCGACGGAGGAATCTAAACCTAGGAGGTTTTGAGAAGGCACAGAACTAACAGGATTTTCAGTTTCATTCCAGGGGAAGCAGGTCATATATACAGGAAAAATTGTATAAGAGGTCTGACAGAACCTCTATTTACATTGTATGAGGACATTTTAAAAGCTTCAGGATAAGATAATTAAGCAACACCAAATTGGTTGTCTTGTTTAAAAAGCATTGAATTTAACAAGAGAAAAGTAAAATAATAATTTAATGCTTCTCAAACTGTTTCAGTTTTGGGTCATGTGCTACACCGAAGCCTCTCCAAATCTGACAATTCAAAGTTGAAATAAGCATATTTTACTGCAAGTAATTTTGAAATGCTTAGGGCAATTCTTCACTAGTCATTAGCTTAAATACTTAAAGCAAATCTTATTAACAACATAATCTTTATTTTTATTCAAGAGAAAAATTTAAATTTGTGTCTGATTACTGTACAGTGAGTATAATTGCCCTTTTCTACTAAAATTTATCTTTATAGCTATATTAAGGAGGAGAAACAAAATCCATTTGCAATGTAATTTTCAGATGTACTCATTTTCTTTCCTTTTCTTCTTTAGGCTTTTCATCACAAACAAAAAACATTTGTTGATTACAAGATTTAACCCTTTTCTCTTACTGACAAAATGGGCTGGCATGAATCCTTCAGCTATGCCAAAAAAGGTGCTGTTTTTTTACTTGGCTGCCCTAACCCATCTCTCTTCTGAGAAGTTACTTCCAGTTCACCAAACCTGCATTATACAGGTCAAAACTTCACTTCTTAATGGCATAAACAGTGTGACTGAGTGTAAACTCAGCAAGCCTGCAGATTACACCAAGTTGAATACACAACTGATATGCTGGAGGGGTGGGATCCCATCCAGAGGGACCCTGACAGCCTTGAGGAGTGAGTGAGTGCTTGGGAACCTCGCGCTGTTCAACAACGTGCTCAGGACAATCATCAGTATGAACAGAGCCTGTGGAAGTAAGGGATTGAGAGTAGTCCTGCAGGGGACTTGGGGATGAAAAACTGAGCATGAGCCAGCAATGTGCCCTGGCAGCCAGTTGTATCCTGAGCTACATGAAATGAAGCGTCAACAGCGGCTTTGGGAGGCATTTCTCCCACCTCTATCCTGCCCTTGTGACACTTCACCTGCAGTACTGCATTCACTCCTGCAGTCCAGTTCTGGGTACAAGAAAGACATGGACCTGTTAGAGCTGGTCCAGAGGAGGGTCGTGAAAACAGGTGCTGGAACACCTCTCCTGCAAAGACAGGCTGAGATACTCCATGGAAGGCTCTAGGGAGAGTTTATTGTGGCCCCTTACACATAAAACTGGGCTTATAAGAAAGATAAAGTGACATTTTACTGAGGCATGTAGAGACAGGATAAGGTACTCTTATTTTAAACTCAGAGGGCAGATTTAGATTTGATATAAGCAACAAATTCTTTACTGTGAGGATGTGAGGCACTGGAACTGGAACTTCCTGAGAAGCTTTGGACAGCTCATGCCTGGAAGTGTTCAAGGCAAGGCTGGATCCCCAGGTTGTTGAGGTCTAGTGGAGGGTGTTTCTGCCCTTGGCAACAAGGTTGGGATTAGATGATGTGTAAAGTTCTTTACAACTCAAAGCATTCTATGATTCCATGATTTTGTAACTCATTCTAGGATTTTTAGTTCAGCTTTTAAAAATTTAAATAGTTGCACATTTACGTTCTTAATTTCTAATAGATCAAGGGAACAGTTGTTATAGCAACTAAACTGAAATTGCTGCTGCAGACTAACTTTATTCTAGTTTTGTTCTGTACTGTATTGCAACTTGCCAAAGTAGATGTAGGGAAATAGAGAAATTGAAACAAATGTGTGATGTCAAATATGTTTTACACATAAATCTTCTATAATGAAATTCAAACTTACATTTCTGCCATTAGTTGTACATAGTATTACTGGAACTGAGCAATGCTTTAACTACTTATCATGTTACTCAGGTTTCTAACCTAGAAACATCTTGAAATTTCCGGCAAAACATGTATATTTGTTCTGCTTATTCAGGCATATGCTTAAGTGTTAAGAAGAAAACGACCTTATCCCTTCACTGTATTCAATAAAATTTGTGACTTTCAGCTTTGTGCTCAGATCAGTAATTAGTTCCCAGATCTTTTGATCTGACTGAAGTCAGCAGAAAGATGGAGGAGCAGTGACTATAATCAACAATGTATCTCTCTACAGGTTCTTTAACAGAATCAACATATAAATATGCTCAATCTTATTAAAGGAAACACAAACTACATTTCTATACTACAAGCTGGGAGCTCTAAAACAATATAGTTGCTTAGATCCAAAGATTCAAGGATAATACTATCACTATAGCTGGGATTAAGAAACAAAATAATTTAAAATTATCATTTACTTAGTCAATATGCTTAGGCTGTGCTTTTCTGAAGTTCTGTATTTAGGCTTTGTATATATTTTATGAAAATTTGCACTGAATAATAGTGTACTATAGCAGCAGGATGAGATTTCTTTTCCTAAGACACTAGTAAGAAGGATGCAAATGAAGTCAGAGCAAATGCTACTCAATTGAGTGTGTTTTCAAAATACCTGTCACCACTAATTGGCAATTCCGCTGCTTGCTCAGGAAAAACTGGATGAGCATCTCAACCTGTTGATGAAGAAATCTTCTGGGTATCTTGATTTAGATGGGTACAGGAATTGATGTGGAGGGGGATGGAATGAACGGCTGCCACACAGCCTGCCAAATTAAACTGAGTTCTGATTATCTTCAAGAATAAAAATGTACATATTTTATCTTACACTTATTTAAAATATATGCTCTTATTTAGGTGTAGATCTTGCTGCCTAGCACCTGATTGCACTTCTAAGTACCAGATATGATAAAATTATCATAACATGACCATTAAAAAACCCCCAAATATCTGGAAAATTTAGAATATTTAACTTAAATTTATCAATCAGAACAGGTTTAAAAGTTGTTCCAACTGGTGTTCCTGAAAATTAAGTGTTTGGTTAATTTTCACAGGTTCTTATCTCTGGATTTTCCACTTACGAGTATCTTCAGGCTCTGCAGAAGTGGCACAGGATGAATGCAAACTGTTACTGCTGAATGTAGTGGCAAAAAGACATTTGCTATGCTGTAGCATCTTTAAGCAGTATGTGGAAGAGAAATTAATGGAATAGCTCACTTTAAAACAATATTCCTTCACAGTTCAGTGGAAGATGCATTTCTCCCGTTAAGTGGTGGTAGCTCTTGCCATGCCTCTACCATATGAACAAGAACTGGGATGGAGCAATTGCAGACTTTGTACATTTGGGCTGTTGGAAAATTCATTTTTCTGAGAGGGGATAGATTCTCAGATCAACAGTGACACTGGCTTCAAAGACTATAATTTATCAGCTTCAGGAAGGTCCAGAGAGGGTGAGGAGGAAAGAAAGGTTACTTGTATCGCTTTATAGAGCAGCAACCTCTGGCATCAAGTCCTTTCAGACTTTTGCTCTAAGCTGCCTCATTTCTGAGCTTAATTATAAGACATGGTTCAATTTATTATGAAAAGTAACTTGAAAGAAAACAGTCAAGTTCATGTCAAAGTGTTTCTTAAAAAGTGTTTATGAATCAGAATGTTCCCTTTAGAATTCTTTTTTCTGTGAGATTTAGCTGCAGCCCAAAGAAAATCAAAGACTGGGATAAGTTCAGGTATTGGAAGAGGAAAGGAAAAGCACTGGAGGAAGAAGTGAAAAAAACAGTAGAATTACAGAATGGTTGAGGTTGGAAAGGACCTCTTGAGCTCACCTGGACCAGCTTCCCTTCTCAAGTAGGGGCAACTTGAGCAGATCGCTCAATTCTGTCTTCAGTTGGGTTTTGAATATCTCCCAGTATCCCTACCACTTCTCTGGGCAGCTCATGCCTGTCTCTCACCACTCTCAAAGCATAACCATTGTCTTATGTTTAGATGCAATTTCCAGTATTTCAGTTCGTGCCCACTGAGTCTTGCTCTGCTACTGCACACCACTAAGAAGAGTCTGTCTGTCTCGTCTTCATCCCCTCAAAAGCAGGCATTTGTATACACTTCTAAGACCCTCCTTGAGCCTCCTCTTTTCCAGGTTATAGTGTGACAGCTCTCTTAGCCCTTCCTCGTATGACAAATGCTCCGATCTCTCATCTTTGTGCATCTCTGTCAGGTTCCCTCCAGAAAATTCTTGTCTTTCTTGTGTGAGAAAACTAGGTATCTCCAAAGATAAATCAGTAAATGGCTGAGGGAGAAAGCTATTTTAAGTTGACTGCAGGTTATATTGGTGAGATTTTGTACATAGACACCTTTAGAATATTATATGACATGAACATAGAATGCAATTTTCCAGGATTTTATGTAAATTTTGCATAGAATTTCTAGATGCTTTTGAAAGTGGGAATTTCAAGGTCACAACTTCTTTTTTTTGTTCTATAAAATAAGGAAAAAAAAAAAGAAAGTTATCTGGCATTAAAGACTTAGTTCCTGTTGATTCCAAGAGCTTTTGTGTATTATGTGAAAGTGTATAATACCTTTAGGCTTTTTCTCACAAGAGATAATGAATGATGTGTTTCTCTCCTGAGCAGATAAGGTTAAATGAAAATCCAGCACAGCCTTAAACCATGCATATGTTCTGGTTTATATATGGAGATTCTACTAGAAAAGGGGTTTTTGCTGTTATGTTTTTGGGGATTTTTCTGTGTGTGTTTATAATCTAGGGAAAGAAACAACTTTCATCAGCAAAGGTTGGGATCAAAACCATAAAGTGAGAAAGTTCTATAAAATTGTTTTATTAGCTGCACAGCATGCTTCAGAAAAGCTGTCTGGTTTTGGAGTAATAACTTTAAGAAATAGTGAGATAGCATAGATGGAGTTTTTTTTTTAAGGTCAGGATATTTCTCTATTTTTACCATCTACATAAGTATGTAAGTGACCTATGTTCTGTGACCTTTGTTACCTACTGATCACACTACACTCATGGTTTATGATTACTAGTGTATTCTGAGGAGGACTGAAATATCACCTGGAAGTTCCAATGTATTAGAATATCAAACAAACTTATTTAAACTGATTAATTTGTTAATAATAACTAATGCAACTTCTTGGGTGAATAGACTAATAAATAACTGGTGATCTGATTTCATTGAACCTTCAGAATGAACTCCATATGGACAGAAACTAAGATAAACTTTTCACTACTGGATTATCTCTTTGAATACTCAGATTGTAGCTATTCAAACATTAACTATGCAGTGGCAAGATTTTCGTATCTGCACTGAACCTGGCTTGGATGGAGTCAATCCATATAGGGATGAGTTTTATATCTGTGACTAAAACAATGCTGATAACAAATCAATGTTTTCAATATTAGCATACTAATAGGAGAGAGAATTACTTGGCTAGAGTAAGAATCATTAAAAGAATATTATTTGTAAGAACAATTATGAGGGAATGAAGTTGTGGTGTAGACACCAAGCTTCAGATCTCTTAAGGTCTGCTGACGTGTTTATTCTCTCAAACATAAAACTTCAGTGGGACCTAAGCCTGTGCTATGTTTCCATAGCTCCTTTCTTCAAAGAACTGGAAAATAGGTGGGGATATTTTCCAAATCTCAGAAAACTGGCAGAAAGTTTCTAGGTATTTAGGGCATATGCATTCATATACATACAGAGAGTTAGACATAATTATGCGCATGTGTTTGTATTTAATAAATATATACCTATACTGTATAATAATAGATATGTATATAACTATAAATATGTCTATGAGATAAAAATATATGGATAATGAATATACAACTTTGACAGTATAACTGCCAGTTTAAACATCCTTTCTCTTCCCGTTTAGCAGAGTAAATGGATAGAAGGTATGCCGTATTTGACCAGTAATGTTTTCTAATTATTTTCTAAAGTGTTTCTCGAAGTGACATTTTTTCAATAAAGACCTTTTTTTCTGGTGTGTGTGAGCTCCACTAAAAAAAAAAAAAATCCTATACCTTTTTCCTTCTATGTACTCCTAATCAGTGAATATTGTGATGAGAATAAGTCAAAATTTGGAATACACTCTCCTAAGCCTCTTATTTTTTCCCTGATTTTTCTTTTTGTCTTCTTCTTCATTCACTGTGTCTTCAATATGGGAAAAATCTATGAAAGATAATATTTTGAGCATTAGAAGCAGAGGAAAAAAGTTGAAGTTAGTCCCACCATAACGGCCAGTAAATGTGGGACACAGTATTGTCTAAAATCTGAAAACTTACAGTTATTTGAAATTCAGTGCAAAACTCACCTTATATGCTGAATCCTCTTTTCTAGATCTACTCTTAGCCCATATATTTTGACCAAGTCAACTCTGGACACTTTTTTGCCTCCAGAAATTTTCTTTGCCATTGGAATTACGCAAAGATTGGTGTTTTTTTCCTTCACTAAAATTGCTGAATAAGTAGCTGTTTCAGAGACACTAAGTAAGGATTACTACAGACATATAGGTTATAGACAGCCTTTAATTTTTAATAGAAAAATATAATTTTTATAGTTTGAAGACTAAAATTGCTTTGAGAATATTCTGTATTGCTTGAAGTCTATTAGAAAATGCTGAGTATTAGTTGTTTTCAGCAACTTTCTTAGAAGGCTGTTTCCCTTTGGAAATAAAAACTGGAAAAGTTGTTTAGAAAAGACATATTTTTTTCAATGAAACAATGTGCAGTTTAGGGTTGCTAGATGTAGGCAGAAGTTCTGCTTTTCTTTCCTTTTTTCTATTACAATTAGATTCCAAATACTATTGTATTTGGTATTGAAATACCAAGGTTCATATTAAAAAATATATATGGTTACATTTAGTACCTCTTGGGTACTCTGATTTCAGGTAAAAATTATGTGATCTTAAGATAACTTCAGATTGACTTTAGAATAAGTTAATTTCCACTTTGTAAAGTTCAGTTTAATGGAAGTTTGCTTTTCCTTGCACAACCAGTGTTTTTTTCTTTCCAGGCTATGAGGTAAAAATGCATTGGTCTCCTAGTACAAGGCAAAAAATTGACCGCAGTTGATTTCTATGATGCCTAGGAAAAAGCGTGTGCCTTTCTTACGTCCTCAGTTCTCAGTTTTCAAAGCTGAATGATCACAGCCAATTTTGTCAATCTTAAAGCAGAAGCCATTTCCTGTACTTGATAGTTCTCACAGGCATTTTTCTTATTTTTGCTAGTTCTACTGCACCCTTTCTGCAATGTCATCCTGAACCGGGAACAAACACTGGCATTGCCTGAGCTGATGCAAAAAGAGAACAAAGTTTCCCTTTTGTCCTTATGTCTACCCTCTAAATTACAGTGTTTTTCTGGATGTGTTGGTACCTTTGGACACAAAATGAACAACAAACCATGTAACTTTGAGTCTGAGTAGATATGGTCAGCTCACCATTCCTCTGTAGCACATATAATAATTTTGCTGCTGTTTTGCTGCCTGGCTATTGAATAAAATTGGTATATCCCAACAGCTGAGCAAGTACACATTTATCTTTATCAGTATTTGCAAATAGCCTTTAGACTTTAGGTTTCAATTTTCATGACCTAAGTGACAGATTCTTATTCTTTAATAGAACTGACTTAGCTCTTACCTTATTGGATGACTATAATATTACTATAAGTCATTATAGATTTATAAGTCTACTTATTATCTACTATATATTTAATGAATCCAATGTGATGTCTTCTTGCTCCATTTGTTATCATTCTTCTGACTTGAGGAAATAGCCATATGTAAAATTTTTGGTAGATCCTTATTTAAATGTTCATATGAAACATATTTAGAATAACTAAATTATAAATCAAGGCTGCAAAGGAAAATTCATCACACAGAAAAAGAATAAAAGATACTAAGTTTTGAATGTAACGAAAACTGCAAAACAAAAGCTTCTGAGGGATAGAAAGGTTCTTGGAAGAAAACAACACTTGTTTTGGCTTGAGAACTCTGTTTTTTCCTACTCGGATGTTTTATTTTTGGACATCTGTAATGCAGTTCAAGGAAAAGAAGAGCTTAAGCTACAAAATTGTTAATGATGATGCTGAAATCCCAGTTTGGTCAGATACACTTACAGCAGAAAAGAACTCCACAGTTCAAATCCCCCATCTGTTTACTTAGAGAGAGCAAGCTTTAGTCATATTATAGGTGCTGAGCACCTTTTCTCACAGAAATCTTCAGGTTGGCATGAACTTTTTCTAGGATGGATTATTTGTGTTGTATCAAAGCCTTATTTTTAGACAATGACTGTTTATGACTGGGAACCTTAAGCTATTTGAGAACATATTATAATTATGTTTTAAATATTACTGTCTTAATTCAAAGAACTAAATCTAGGTATAGTGAGATTTAACAGAAACCGTACTCTTTGTGAAATATTCCATGCTCCTGACAAAATCTTCTATTTGTTTAGGTCTGCAATTTTGGCTTTTTTTTGTTGTTGTTGAAGTTCTCAATACTTTCAGGTTTCAAACATTACAGTGTACACTCTCATTGTCCTTGAAATTCAGTCTGGAATCCAATTTACTGGGATCATTTTATTTCCCACCAAGAAAAAATCCAGAGTGTACTTTCCTATTAGGGCTTTTTTTGAGTAGTATATCCAGTGTTTTTGAAACATTCTCACTGCAGATACAATTTTCCTGAACCCAGAACATCAAAAAGTCCTCTGTGGATACCAAAGCTAGAGAAATAAGTCTGAGCAAGATTATTCAGTATTTGTCTCATTAGTATTTTACCCCTTTGCCGTTATTATAATTTCCACGTTTATATCCCAAGTATCAAAAAGAAGATTTATCTGCTTTAATCTAGAAAAGGAAAATGAAATGATGATTTCAGCATCATTTTTGCAGCCACTGCTACATATGCATAACTTTATAACCTAGCATGTAGACAGTTTACACTAAGGACATATAAATACTTACGGAGTGTACCTAATGAATATTTGTATTCTAAAACTACATTCTAAAAGCAAAGGGAGTTTCCATAGAGAACAATCTCAATTATTATTTTAAAAGAGCCCCAAAAGGTAACAATTTACAGGAAGAATCTCAAATCTTCCTCCTACTTTTAAACATATAATTTTAATGAAGCAAAATATTTTTGAGAATAATTTGCTTTATGAGCATTTTAAGATGAAATTATATACAGAGGGAACAGAGGAATATACGAAGGAAGGGATCAAGGTGGTTTGGACAGTAAAACATTTGGGAAAATAGGGGGATAAGGAGATAAAAAGGGATAGTCATGTAAAAATTACAAATTTTAGAAAAGTACCTACCTACCTCAAATAAGTATTGTTTATAGACTAAAAGACTGCATCTGTTATCTGTGTTTGTAGGGCACACAAAGAAGGCAAAAAATTAAAAAATCTAGAAAACATTAATAAAACCTCAATTATCTGCCTAATTTTTTTAATTGGTAAGACAGCAATATTTCTTCATTGAAAAAGCATTTTACTCTTTTAAGCTATATCTTTTCTTGCCAACTTTTGGATTTTCGGTCCTATTGTAAACAACTTTTGACCTGGAAAATTATAGATGACACAGAGGGAGTTCCATAAGTTCCATAGATTATGACATCTATTTGAAAACTCTCTTTTCCCATTTTTATTTTGCATTTCACGATTAAAAGGAGAGTGTGTTCTTAGCACATAATATGTCTTGTTCTTATAGTTGTGTTTCTTTTTTTTTTTTAATTAAAATATTATTTCATCTCAATAAGATTTGTTTTATTGTATGAAAAAAAAATTATTTGGCAGGTAATCTCCTAAGAGTCTGACGAGCAATTTTAAAAACAAAACTATGTTTTCCTTTCTGTGAATAAAGGGCTTGGATGTATACTTTCCCAGTTACCCAGACACCTTTTAAAGATTTTTTTATTATTTAATATATATTATTTAATCATTACTAATGGAAATTATGAATGGCAATATCACCAGTCACCTTCTATACTCAATCATATGCCGTCCAGATCATGGGCTCTTTTTCCCAGCACTCAGCTTTTTCTGAGAACTTGAAAATATAAACAAAATAGATATTTTGTCACGAAATGTCTGCAGTCTGATCAAGTATCAGGTTTCTCAGACTATCTTATACAGACAGAGATTTTATTTTTCAAATGCAGCTGCGCCTCCCTTAACTAATGCAAACTATTAGAGCTAAATGTTCTTGATTCCAATATCCACAGTGTTCTGGTATATATACAATATACAAGTATTCTTGTACATGTTTTTAAGGTATTATAAGATTCATGTCTTTCACCACTACTATACATAATTTTCTGTGGTACCATCACTTCCAAATTGCAGATTTTCTCCAAATAAATTGTTAGGTTTTTATTTCAGGATACATCAAAGTTATTTTTAAAATAAAAACTAAAGCAAAAAAGTGTCAGTTCCTGAAAGATAGCTCCCTGAATAGACAAATTAGTTTTTAAGTTTGCAATTTGAAATAAAAAGTTCTCATTAAATAATCTGTCACTAACTTGACAACTTACTGGAAAACAGACTAACAAAGAAGCACATATGTGAGTTACCGAAAAATAAAATAGTTGCATTTCTAAGTGTCTCTTTAAGCAACAAAAGTCTCTTTAAAGCAATCAAGTACTGCATCTTTCTTTGTATTTCCCAAATGAATATGTCTATTTGGCCTTTGACTTTAATCAATCAAGGTAACACTCTTCAGAGAGACTTGAAGTGCAGCTTTTTGTTGGCTTTTCATTAGCAGAGTATCAGAGACCAATGGGAGATGACAATATACATTCTTGGGGTTTTTTACCTTAGAATTGTCTTTTTTTGTCCAACACTGTCACTTTGAATGACTATAATTTAGTAAAGCTGATCTGAATTAATCTTAGTATTATTTTACACCTGCTCAGCCAACTAAAGAATCCTGTAGCTAGTACTTTGTCTTAAATCAGAGGAAATAGGAATATATTTTATTTACTTCTTCCCTTCTTTGAGAGCAAATTTCAGTTTCTACCCAATGCTTCAGATCTAATTATTTCCTCTACTACTATCTCACAACAAATTTTGAGTCTTTACACTACTAAAATAACTGGGACTACTTAAAAATGCACTGCAGTCAGTAGAGTCTGCCAGTGTAATCATAAGACAGTGACAAGCCATGGCACCCCTTTCCATGTCTCAACCTGTAGCCAGTGAAAATCTGGATGGGATGCTTAGTGCTCTTGATAATTTTTTTAGGTGTTTTCATCCATCTTCATTCTAAAACATTTGGAAAAACAGTGAGAAGACTTTGTGGTCCATTTTTTGGCATCCTGTTCAGGAGTATTGACCAAACCTGCTTTATTTTACGGTATTCCAAACAGGAATGGAACTTGATGTAAAGAGACATCTCAGTGCATCTAAATGAATTACGGTGTAGGGATGGGGCTGGTTTTTTTTTTNGTTGTTTTTTTTTTTTAGTTTTTTTTTTTTTTTTTTTTTTTTTTTGCGGAAGGTTTATGTAAGTATGTTCATAACCATGAGTGGGAATGAGAATGAAAAGAGTGGTATCTAACCTTGATGATAACAGTAGAATCAGAGTTTATATCCTCTTCCAAAATCACTGTATATTTAGTTCAAAAAGAGGAGACCTCTAGATTTTTCATGTGGCATTGTTTTTTGATAGCATTTTAACTAGATATCAGTCATATATATTTTAAACTGAAATTCCTTGCAACAAAAAACGGATAACTCAGAAGACTTGAAATTCATCCACTGAGCTAAAATGCATTTTACACACTTAAAATAAAATGTATTACTCAGTCAGAACATCATAGGAAGTTAAAAAATTCCAAATCACATATTCTTACTAAATCCATTTTCGTTTAAGAGGCCAAAATTACCTGGAAGGACATATATGTTAATTTGGCTTGGCCTCTATTTTTCTGTTAATGCAATTAATTGACTTGATTCCTATAATCAATACTATAAAACTCTGCCATATGTTAATATACACTATGTAGTGTCACACTGTATTTTGAAGGTGAATTAGCAATATCTAACCATCTATAGCTGATAAATGTTTTTTAAACATTTGTGTATTTAAAATAGTAAAAAACCTTAAGATTCTGTATTGCCTCTGTCTTTCATAATATAAAATTTCATCTGTGACATATGGACCTGTGGACAGCCTTGACTTTACATGCAAACTCTTGTTTAGAGTGGTAGTCTTGCGGGCAGTCATCACATATTTACAGGTTTAAATTATGAATTTTAAAAACCCCTCTTCTGATAATTATCAGTTGAATTATACAGATTTTCTCCATAAATAAATACATTGCTTTTTTTTAACCAAGTTCAGCTTCAGGGCCAAGTGAAATATTAATTTTCTTATATTGAGAGAAATAGAATGTTCTTTTGTGTCATTTAAACTGTGAGCTTTAAAAAGCCCTGAATCTGGCAAAGTAAACAATTCTGAAAAGAAATCTACTTTTGCAACATCTCTAAATACTGTACTAAACCACTTAGCACAGACCAAGCCAATGTAGATCACAATGAGCTGTGCACTGTAGCGAATGGCTTTTCTATTCCTGGCACTTGCCTTATTGAGTGGTTTTACTCAGGAGGGAAATCCACTAGGTACTGAAATAAAAATATTTTCTCCTGATACTGTCATGGTGTCTCTATGGAGACAGTGAGCAGTAGTTTTGTCTTCTTCATACATTTTGAAAGACCGAAAGAGAAAAGAAAATGCAATTAGACAACATTCATAAACACGGATTTTAATGCCTTTTAATCATATCATACCATATCATAAAACAAAACATCTTTTGCTTTTAAATCAAATACTAAAAATGTAGCATAGATAATTAACTGAAGAGAGAGGTCAGATCAGAAAAATGTCTCTGTTACACAGTTTTAGACTTTCACCTGGAAGGATTGAATGATAATAATTAATAGGGAAAGTTAGATTTTTACTTGAATGATAGAGATGATTGATAAAATTTTTAAGTACGGTGTTAATTTAATGACACTCTGAACTGTGTTTCTAATACTAACATGTGATTAGTACATTTGTGAATGTTTGGAGAAAAAATTAAATCGAAGTGCCATAAACTCTTTTCTTGAAGGGCAGGAGGCTTTGCTCAAGCAAATAAATAAACGTGGAAATGTAAATCTTGATGGTTGATGTCAAACATTTTTATTGTAAGTTTATTCCTATCACTACTATATCTTCTGATGTTAAGCATAAATTGATGTCATTAACTAAGTGCTCATATTCTCTTTTAATTGCAACATTCATTCATAGCTTTTATTTATGGAAGATGAAAACATGGAAGAAGTTCTCTATTTAATTCCATCCTGTCATTTTATTGAAAGTTTTTACTGGAAATTGCTACATTTTCAATACTCAAGCTTCCCATACGTGGATTAATTTCCACAATTTCTTCTCATAAAGAAATTTTCTCAGCTTTTTCTCCTTAATTTCTTAACCTTAAGCACTAGACTCTTGGATTTTACAAGGTGTAACAATCTCTATTTATTTCATCAAACATATTTTTTTCCCAAAACACTTCAGGCAATTTTTAAGTTTCCTCTACGAGTGATATGAGAAAAATACTATGAGAGAAAATATTTCTGTCCACTATTGAGTACCCAAAGCAAAAAGAAACAGACTGTTCAATAACACGGTGCAGTACTTGATTGGACACAATAAGTTCAAATTGAACACAAGAAGTCCAATTTAATACCAGGTACTTACTGGCTGTCAGAGAGGAAAGATCAACCTGGAAAAACAATCAGCTAAATAAAAAGTAACAAACACAGGTACTAATCACCTGATTGACATCTTGAAACTTATCCTTTAATTCACATTAAATATCTGATTTTTATGTTACACAGCCTTGGAGGTGGGGAAACCAAAAACTGTCCAAGCTTCAGAAAAAATAAACCGAAAACCTGAAAATGTTATGAGGAGATCAGAGCTCCTTAACAAAGGTTCATCTCGGAAGTTGATCAAACAACTTTAGGAGCACTGAGATTACCTTGCCATTCCACTTTCAAATCTATTAATGTCATTGACAATTGTCAAGATGTAACATTTGTCTTTTTTGCCCTTATTGTCAGGCTAGAGTGGTAACAGACCACTTGATTAAGTGCTTTTTCAGCTTACAAATTCACAGTAGAAAAATGATTGAAACTAAACACACTATGTATAACACATGATGTGCATGAACTTTGTCGAGTGAGACACACAGAGGACAGGAAACTGCCTAAATTTAGTGATAAAAAAACAGTTCTATTTTCTTTGTAAAAAAGCACAATGGAGTGTTATCTAAGACTGTGCAAAGAAACTGAGACTTCATGTGTGTGTGTTCATATGTGTATAGACACATGCACAAATATATATTGCATGTTCAGAGTAAAAGACTTGCTGAAATTTGGTTCTTTGAGGAAGTATTCTCGCTGTTAAAGATAATTTATTTATAAAAATAAATATGTAACAGAATAGAAGCATGGTGAAGCAATGTACCCAGCTGTGTATAAGAAAGGACAGACTCAGTGCATTGTTTGGGATCCATTGAGATCTGACTGCATACCTATCATTTTAGTTCAGATTTTGTTCGCATTATAGAGTAATGTCCCTTGATATGACAGTGACTTCTGTTGATGCAGAGGTTACACTTTTTTTCCTTCCACAAGGAAGGAAAAGGTAGAGTTGTGGAAGGAAAAAAAAAAGACTTTTTGATGTTCCTGGTACTGTGAAGGTCTTTCTGGTTCTCGAGGCCATTTGGGTGCATCAGCCCTGTCACACATTCAGTGAGGCAATTTGTCATTTATAGAACAGATTCTATCTGCCATCTTGCTATGAGAACACTATCTTGATAAAAAGTTTACTTGACAGAAAACACACTTCCAGAATGTGTAGACAGGTGATATAACAATCCACTGTTGCTTAACGAGGTGTGTCAGTCAGCCTTTCTCCACCAACAGCTACCTTTTGTCAGCTCCTTCACATCTTAGACCCTTTCATGGCTACTTTAAGTACTGTTATGTAGGGGGAAATTTTCTGACTGTTTCCTGTCAAGATAATGTCAAAGAAGCTTACAAAAGGGTCAGAAATGTGCAGAATATGGTTCAAGATCAGGAGGAAGATGAAGAAATGTGAGGAAGATTTCCTCACTAGGACAACTCTGAGTTATTAGGCCACCTCTACTTCCTCCACTTCCTCTACTCTTTCACCTCTACTTAAAAATACCAATCCTTGTCATGCTGCAGTATTAGCAATCTGAGCTGTGTATAATATCCCACTCATTCTAGAGGCTTGAAAGCTTCTATAGCTGAAGTAATACTTATCTTTGTGATGAAAGTCCCAAAGGTGCTACAGAAAAATAGCTTAGTATAGATGAGAAAGATCACAGGTGAAAATGGATTGCCCTTCAAACCTTTTGTTAACTAATACAGATAATAAAGTACAACAGAAGCCAATGTATTAATACCTATTAATAAAAAGGATGAGGTTAACAAGAGAGAATTGAATGTGTTTATGAGGAGGACACTGTAAGCTTAAACACTAGCTATTTCAGGGCATGGATGCAATTACGAGCCTGGAAAGAGGCAGTACTGGACATGGAATTAGACAGAATGACTGAGTAGAAAGAAGGTGAAAAAACATCTGCCGAAAAACAAACCCAGAATATACTGCCCAGAGTCACAGTTTTAGCTACTATAAACTGAGTTACATTCTATTGAGAAGAAAGCCCTGCATAAATAACAAGTGAAGCAAAAAGGAATGAAATATATAGCAGCCCCACTTTCTGCATCTGTAAAAAGAAAAAGAAAGAAAGCCAAAATAAAACTAGTTTTTATACTTGCAATGCCTCAGTTGGTCATAGCTAAATGTAGAAAACTATAAAAGGGATCGGTGAGAGCTACTGGGAAAACTGCACAAGACCAAGTTTGTCCATTGCATTATACACTATCTGGTACCTCAGTAAATATCTAGGCTGATATGATTGAGAGCCTTTCATGTGAACAGGGACTAAAGAAATCATTGCATGAGTCAAACATTTCACACATGCACAAAGTCTTGTAAGTTTGAACCTGCTACCCAGAGCAGATGGCTGTTTTGCTACCATAACTGTGAAAGTTTCTTTGCTGTAGAAATAGCAGTCATACTAGAATATTTAGTCCTGTGTTTACATGAAAGCTGTACTGGTCTTTCATCCTATTTTTTTTCTAGATTTTTTAGTATTTGCATAATTGTTTTAGGTAAATTTTAAACTCATAGAATATATCAATTTGTAAGACATCTGTAAGAATCATTGAGTCCACCTTCCTGCTCCTTGCAAAATGACCTAAAACTACAAAAAACTAAACCATGGGAATAAAATTATCTAGGTATTCTGGAACTCTGGCAGGCTTGGCACAATGACCCCTTCTCTGGGGACCCTGTTCCAATGACTGATCACCCTCTCAGTGAAGTTTTCTAATATCAAGCCTCAACTTCTCATGATACAGCTTCATTACTTTGTGACCTATCACTAGTCCTCAGATCAGCACCTTCCCCTCTGCTGCTTCCCTTGAGGAAGTTGTAGACTGTGATGAAGTTGCCCTCAGCCTTCTCTGCTCAACAAACCAAGTGATCCCAGCCTCTACTCATAAGTTTAGTCCTTGAGACCTTTCACCACCTTTGTAGTCCTCCTTTGGATGCTTCCTAAAAGCTTCAAATCCTTCACTTACTGTCGTACCCAAAACTGCACATAGGACTTGATGTGAGGCTGCAGAGCAGCACAGTAGGACAATCACCTCCTTCAGTAATTCATTAAACATTTCTGCTTTGTCTTTGTATTTTAAGGTGGACTAACCTCATCAAGAACTAGATCAGTGTTACCTCCAATCTTCCTTTTGCTGTTAAATTATGCCAAAAAGCCTTTTTTTTTGTTCTTCCCAGTACAATCCAGGTTGAATTCTACTCAAGCTATGGCCTCATGAACATTCTTCATACAGTGGCAAACTCTGTAGTCCTCCCGTGTCACCTGTCCTGGCTTCCAATGTCCATAGACCTTCCTTTTCAACCAAAGCTTTGGTGGAAAGAAAGTTTACAGCAGCCTGAACCTCTTTAAAGCAAGTAGAAGGTAGTGTGCTATTGAAAGATGGGAGAGGATAGCTAAGTTTGCAAGGGGAAGGAATGCAAGCAGGGGAAAATCTTTAAGTACTCGATTAAAGTATCACCATGAAGTCATATTCTGCCATGTTGCCTCATGATGTTTTTTCTTTGTTTCATGAGTGGTCTCAGAATAATTTAATCTTCATGCATAGCAACACACTAACTGCTACAGATAAACATAATGAATTCTAATCCTCAGGGAATGAGTGGCATAAACTGGCACTGTCTATGGAACTAAAACCATCTAGGTTAACAGAAAATGAATCATGTCATTGTAGTAGTATTCACTTAAGAGAGAAATTTATTATTTTAATAAGACAATAAACTTAATTAAACTGAACTTGTTCTTCAAATTTACCTGCAAGAATATCATCTTATTTAACAATTCACCCCTCTCTTTGGGCTATGTTTTCTTCTTCTCCTCTTTATCCAGGCCACATATGTTTCCAAATAGAAAACATCTCAGATAGTTTTCCCAGCCCATGTGGGTCTTTCCCAAAAGCATTTTCCCAAAAACGATAGTACCCAGGGAAGTTCCAAATGACAATACTCTATTTTCCCAGGCCATAAAAAATTAGAATGGGATTTTTCAAGTGTTCCCTTAGAACTAAGAGAAGAGAGATGTCTGATCTAATTCCAATGTGACTATATGTTCTTTTTGAGGATGACATGCATGCTGCATGTAGTGTTTTGCATTAATTTCAGACGAGTCTGGGAGAAACTTTGTCCAAGAACAGTTTGAGATAGAAAATAAACACATTCATTAGGCACAACTTTTCTTTCTTTTCTCAGATATGATCATTCATTTACCACTTTTATTTTCCCCCATCCCCCCAACAGTGGCACACTTTCTGTGATCTTCAGAATTCATCATGCAGCCCAGAGCACATATCAGAATGTGAGGGAAACTGATCGTCTTCTGGTAAACTCTCTGGGATATACAGCTCAAACAAGGGCCCATTGTGTCTCTCTTTTGATATAGTAGGTGATGTGTTAGGTACCCAAAACACACGGTGCATTTTAGTGTTTCAGTTGTTTGATTGGCTAGGTCATAAACTTTGTTATTAACAGGTAGTTGCCTCATTTTGCCTTGAGACAGGGTGAAGTAGAATGCAATGAAATATTTGTTTATAACATTCTAAGTAGTCTTTGCATCTACTGGTATTTACAATGGACATTACTAAAGGCAAAAAATATTGCTTTATCTCTTTTTTTTAATATTTATGTATCTTTTCTAGAATAAGGATCATCCCTGTATATGAACAGCTGGTAGACATCTGGTCACTGAAGTTAAAACTCCCTTATTTTTTGTAACTCAATAGGATGCTATAGTTCAAAATACAGTCTTACATTCTATAACCAATGTATTACAAATGCACAGAATATCCTAAAGAAGACAAATACACATACCTATTTTCTGGTATTCGGCTGTCACCAGACACAATACTCATTAGTTGATTTCAGATACTGATCCACAGCTTCTTTCTCATTTATGCTCTAATATAAATAAACCTCCTCTCTACCCCAGATACTTGATTTGATTAAAAATGTACTGCTAGTTTTATTATTAAATTGCTTGAATAATTTACTTCAAATATATAAATAGGAAATGATGTAACAATTTCTAGTGAAAACAAATTCTTAACGGTAACTGCAATTTAAAAGCGGACTCAATAACCTTAAAGGTCCTTTCCAACTTAAACAATTCTATGATTCCAGCTGAAAGCATAAAACCCTAGTAGTTAAATTCTTCAATAACTTTTGAAAATTTGCAACTTTTTTGGCTTTGGGTTATATGGACCACAGCTCTCAAGAGAGAAAATTTGTCCATATTTCACAGCATATTTTTAGTATGCCTATTGATGAGCAATTTCCAGTCTTGCTATTGCTGCTCAAATGATTTCATTTTCTGTGGTGTCTCCCAGTATCACAACTTACTGTAACTCTCAGTGAGATTGATTCTGAGAAAGAGAGAAATGGTTGGCTTCCAGTTGCTAAAGTTATTTTCTTCTTCTACTTTTCCCAGCCAACTGTTCTGCTGGAGGAATTCTCTCTCAGCAGGCAGCTGCCAGTGCTGTTGATAAGTGTTTTTGCTGGTGTGTGCTCTCATTGAGCCATTTCCAATAAATTTCATGATGCTTCTTGTTTGGATATTTTGGCTTTTCCAATGCCCCTGCATAGTAAAATAGCTAAAAGCCAACCTTTCTTTTTTACAGAGGTTGCAGTATTTTTTACAGAGACTGCAGCATCCCAGACTTGTGTACAGAAATGGCAGAAACTCTACATGAGTTTCCCATTGTTCACTGTTTTTTCACTCCATACAGTTTGTAGTCTTTGTTGATTCTGGATTTAACATGTCAGTTCTGTCTGCCACTTCATCATCAGGCATACAGACTTGCATTTTTCTCATGTCTCTTTTAAAGAAACAGCCATTCCTTCTTCTGAAGTCTTAAATTTGGAAATTAACATGGAAGAAGTAGCAAAGTTTAGAGTAGAAAGAAAATTAGAATAAGTGTTGTGACTGTGGGTTGGTAGATATATATATATCTATACGAGATGAAGTGTTTTTAAATAGTATTCTAGTCTTGGGTTGAGCTCCCTCAATTTCTCCAATTTACACGAAGTAAAATCTCAGCCCTTTTTGAAGTTCCTGGCGTACTCATTTTCTCAGTTGCATTTACTTTTACCTAATAAAGACTGTTTTGTGTTTTTTTCTGCAAAATGGAAAGAAATTTCAATGCATGTCTGCCGTCATATTTTTTATAAATATGGTTTGCCATTTTCTAGAAGTTATAATCATAAAACCTACTCTTTAAATGGAAGGGGAAAAACGCCAAAAAAATAACTGAATGAAAAAATCCAATAAAAGTTTAGATAATTTTTTTGCTTTTTCATTTGAGAAACTTATACTCTCTAAATTTTGAAAAGTAGAAATTCACACTTTTGGTCCTGTTCCAGGATACAAAATCTACTGAGATTTGAAATGTTAAGGCCTTTTGAAAAGTCTGAGCTGGAACTAGATTCTTCGCCTTATAAAGTCAAAAATTACTTTCTTTTCCCCCTGAAACTTAGTTGTATTTTATAGAATCTACTGCAAACCAAATAATGTGCTTATATGACTACAGCTGGTTATTCATTGTACTTTTTGTGTTTCATATTCAGAAATATTAAAGGGTTGCTATTTTTTTCAGGAAATTTGTCTGTTTCTCTTATAATGAGAATATTGATTCAATGATTCAAGTTGTCTCATGCAGATGCAAATGTGTTTCATTTACAGCTCTGACTAGAGTCACTCAAATGTTGATGAAATGTTGGTGGAAGTAATTCTAAAGTATTTTTTTGGATGTTATTAGGACTTTCTTTTTACAGGACACCAGTATATTTGCATAATTTAAAATAATTCCTGGTCAGTTGTTCATCCAGACATTTCCTAAACCATTCCTTTCTCCTAGGCACTAGGGCATTAGATTCAATGTTACTAATTTCTTAGTCCGGGCTCCAGAATTTTTACTATACTTAATGTTTAGCAAATCAAAGTCCCTCTTTTAGGAACTCTGGCCAACTATTCTATAGCAACTTTACAGTCTTTCTAGAACATATTACAGTGAATTAAAAGACCTTCAAGGATTGTTCTAAAATCTTGTGTCTATCTTAGCAGAATTCCCCACTCCAATGCTTGCCTGCACAATCCTAACTTTTTCAGATATCCCAGTGAAGCATTTTGGCATTTATTTTATTGAATAATTCTGAAAAATCAGCTTTGCCAGAGTAAGAGTGAGGGTCACCTGTTATACTCTGAGAGTTCCTGCATTCCTAAGCATATGGCACTGTCAAACTCACTTCTGTTAACTCCAGAGGATGCTGAAACTGATATTATGGTGTCACTGTCAGTGCCATTTCCTTAAGAACTTGTTATTGTGCAGCTCATCATAGGCTTTTCTGCAATCTCTTGATGAAACACACCGAAGACGTGCAAAGGAGCAACATTTAACTAGAGTGGCCATGCACTAATTAGCAGCTTGAGTATTGCAAATTTCATGTATTCATTTGAATGTATTTCTTTTGTGTATCTTATTTGCATCAATGTTGATAAATGTCCAGCGTAATGCTGTAGACAGGGTCCCTGACAGCAACCAGTTTTTGTTTTCCAGCGTCAGAACTTCAGCCTGAGCATTCTGACATTTGATATGGAGATGAAATATAAAGGTCTGATGGGCAGTTATGATTGATAAGAGTTCCCTAGCAGTGGTACAAAACCTTGGAGGTTTTTCCAACTATTATTCAGTGTCAAGTGTTGCAGATTATTTTTCCCCTGGGCTACTATCAATGAAATAGACAAAATAATTCGTGATGGAATGCATATGAAATGTTGTAAGGTACATGTGTGCTAGACCTTACAGATAGACAAATCTGAATTTTTTTTTAAAGTATGAGCTGCTGGGAAAAGAAAGGATTTTATTCTTAATTTTACAAATAATACACTAATTGCAAATATTTCCCCTACCTACTCTATTATTTTTATGGTAGAAGAAAAATTGTTTTTTACCAGCAACAGTGCAGATTACTGTTGTGGTGCCACAAGAAGGATAGAGCTCAAAAAAACAAGGCAAGTCTAGGTAAAATATTTTTCCCCACTATTGACAGAATAAAGGTATTTTAAAGGAATATATAGCTTAAGACTAACTTTTAGATACTTAAAAATTTACAGAACAATATACACATCATAAATCTTCAATTTAATGCATCTTCTCTGGATACATAATTTGTAAAAGAAATGGTAAGCTTCTTCATTGAAGAATGTTAGAAAAGTTGACATTCTTATTCCTAACAAGACAGCATTAGACTTCAAGTAATAACTTCTTCCTGGCAAGGAGCTGTCATGTCAATCTGTGCTGTATGTGAGAGGTGAAGATAGAAGTCAACAGGGAAAATTTAGTAATCAATGACAAGTCAAATACAGAACAAAAATAATCTAACTCCTCATGACATAAATTTATTTCCTGCCAACTCACACCTGGATTCATCCTGGATCAGCTTCATTCATCTCTAACAGAGCTATCACAATTCAGAAATAAAATAAAAATTACATAAATGATATGTCTAGTGAAATATGGAGGCTACAGCATTAGTCATTTAGTGACAGCTTTGAAATATATATTCTATTGAATACCATATGTTGTTAATGCTTTTAGTTGAACTACATTTATGAAGTTTTTCTGGCAAAATCACTTAAGTGTGTCCAAAATATTCATGGAAATCAAAATTTGGGATTAACTTTAATTTTCAGGTATTCATTGTGAGAAGGATTCTCTGTGGGAAAGTAGTCATTTTCCATTCACTCACATAAGCAATAATCACTATAAATGGAACAGTCACAGGACAAGGCTACTTTTGTAGTTACCAGGACAACAAAGCTCAAGTTACAGATTCAGAAAATGAAGTTAGTTTAATTCACAATAGTAAGATTTTTATTCTTTATAATTGAGGTCACAAGGGTAGAAGCAACTTTTTATAAATTATGTCATGCTCTGCTGAAGTGTGTGTGATCCATGATCAGTTCTTGCTCAGCTACTGTTGTATTTTTCTGAGGCTGTTCAAATACCAAAACTTATACTAACTGACATAAATAAAGATGGTTTTTATTGGTTATAAAAAGTCCATAACATGAAATATGATTTATAAAAATCCCTATTTTAAAATTAGATTGAAACTCTCGTGCCTATTCATGCAAGGAAATGTTCGTTTAATGTTTAAATTCTGTTACAAACCATGTGCTTTAATTTGAATTTAAGTCACTTTCAGTTGAGTCTGTCCTCTTCCATAAACTACATCCTGAAGTTGCAGATATTTGTTTGTGATAACTCAGTTTCCAAACATTCACTTTGCAAGCAACCCATATTTAATCCAAAGAAACAGTAATGTAAATTTAACCCAAACTAAGTAATAAAAAAAATACTTCCATTTTTAATGAGTTTGATAAGAGACTATTCAAAGTCTCAGTCACTGGGTCTCAGTGATATGTTTGGTATTAACAATATATGCATATAATTATCTAAACCTCTATCAACAAAGAATATACTTATTTTACAAGAAAATTTTATGTCTTTTCTTGTGATTTACTGATGGAAAAATCTGACCCGAAATACAGATGTGAGAAGTGCCCTTTCATATTTTTTCACTTTGACCATTAAGAGAAGGCATTGTTCCATGCAAAATAGTGTAATTATTATTTTCATGTGGATAAAAGAATGTGAGTGCCTCTATGTCCCAAGAAAGAAAATGTCCATCCTTTTTCCAATTAATTCTTAAACTTCATGTGGATTCAAGGCCTTTTAAAATATTATTTCAAAGATTTCTCACAATTTTACTATGAAGACATTCAAGTAGAAAACTGAGATTTTTTTGGGGGGGAGGATTTTTTAGTTCTGTGCGCATTTCTGCCTTTTAATTTTTCACTGTAACTAACATTGAACTATGGTTCACAAAATCTTATACTGGTACTGGTTTTTCTGACAAAACTTTGCCATACCCTGACATTTTCTTCCTTCTTCCACTATTTTTAGGTTCCTTCCCAGTTTGCATTATCCATATAAAATAAGCTAGCATCAAAGAAAATAATGAAAATTAAAAGCCCTTTTGACTGCCCGTGGTAGCTCTGAGAAAAAAAAAATATATACATATTTTCTCATGTTTAAGACCACAGGAATTTCAGGAAATATTGTCTAATGTCACCCTGATCTCTATTCAGCTCTCTACTCTCTGTCTGCAGGTGGAACTGGTACCATAGCATTGCCTAGATATATATTTTAAGGAATTTTAATGATGGATCATCCCTGCTCTCCAAAGTTTTCCTCCTGTTTGTTCCAACAGTATGAAGCTTCAGATTGCTCAGACTGAAGGGTGCTTTTCACATATAAAGTGCTCACATAGTACCCAAATATGAAAAGTAACACACGTAGTTGTAGCTTTCCACTGTTGCAGTGTAACTCATATCCAATACCAGAAAGTATTTTATCCAATACCAGAAACTATTTTTCTTCCTTTTTTTTTCTTCTTTTTTTTTCTTTTTACTTTTTTTTTTTCTCTTTTCTTTCAAGGCAACAGAATATGGTCATGGACTTATTTATAATGATTTCTTATGAAGATGTGATATCTATGGTTCTTGCTCTCTTTAAAGTCATTGGCTTTAAAGACAAAAAGATTCAAAACTCTTACACAAAAACAAAAGTGTACTTTCATAGAGACCAAACTCTCTACTACTATATTTACCTTTCTTCTTAATTTTCCAGTTTCATGCTTAGCTTTTTTTTCTTAATGGATTTTGCAATAAAATGAGATAGAATGAGAATATGATATTAGATGGCAAAAGCACTTTCCAATTTTTCTTAAGTCAGCAAACCTGAGTGTGAAAGTGGTCAAGACTAACAAGAATAAACTTGGATAAAATTGAGCTCTTTAAAAGCAATACTTTTTTCTTTTTCCCTTTCTTATGTGATAAGCTCTAACTCCAACTCCTAAGCAGAAGGCAGTGAGCAAATAGGAAGTGGGAGATAAAGATGTCCCTCTATCTCAGCAGAAACCTGCTGATGAGGCATGCCTAGTATCTTCTAGCTACTGAATTTTTATGTATATTTATACTTCTACACCATCTTATTTCTAGAGCATGCTGTCAACTTTGTCACATGAAATGAAAAAGAGTTTAGCATAAACATTGTTTAGTCCCATACAAAATAGTCTGTCATAGTTATCCTCATGCTATAGAATTCTGAGAAACTGCAGAAAATATATTTTGGTTATTAAATTGTTGATGACAGAAACTATCTTTCAGAGTATGTAGATAATATATACTGGAAGCCTCAGGGTAGATATACAACAAGTAGGAGAAAAACCAAAACAACCCACACAAGGAACATGTGGACCTTTATGCTGAATATATATATATGTATATATTTATATTAATTTATTGCTTGCTTGTGGCAGTGTGGCTTGCTTCAAGACTGTAAACTCTTCAGAGCTTGGATTATATTTCATATGGCTTGTATATTATAACATCTATAATCCGTGTAAATAATGAAAAGTGATGTAACTAGTAGAATTATTTTTTTTTCACTCTGGTTATATAGCTTTTCAGCAGTTCATTAGGAAATGTCACGTACTCCACTTCAGAAATGTTTGCAATTACGCTGTTCTCTTAAAAATAGCTTTAATTTAAAGGGTTTATCTGAAAATAACAAAGCAATCCTTTTCAAACTGTACATGTTTTAAATCAAACCCCTGAGCACTGAAATTTTATGAAGACACATTTGAAGACACCACATCTTTGACTCTTCACTGCTTGAAAACAAAACTACCATTGTCCTGGGTTTAGCTGGGAAAGTTAATTTTCTTCCTAGCAGCTAGTGCAGTGCTGTGGTTTGGATTTAGGGTGATAATAATTTTGATAACACACTGTTGTTTTAGTTATTGCTGAGCAGTGCTTGCCCTAAGTCAGGGACTTTTCTGTTTCCATTGCTCTGACAGTGAACAGGTGCAAAAAGTGCTGGAAGAGAGCATGACGAGGACAACTGACCCAGACTGGCCAAAAGGATATTCCACACTACAGAACATTATGTCCAATATATAAACTGAGGGAAGTTGGCCAGGAGAAGCCATTGTTTCTCAGGGACAGGCTGGGCATCAGTCAGCAGGTGGTGAGTAATAATATTGTGCATGACTCCTCTCTTTTTGTTATCTCCCTTTTTATCATAATACTTGTTGTTATTATTATTATTATTATTACTATATTTTTCTTTATTTCAACTCCTCAACTGTTTTTATCTCAACCCACAGGTTTTATCTTTTTCTGATTCTCATCCCTGTCCCACTGGGAGAGGGGAGAGGGGAGGAGAGGAGGGAAGAAGTGAGCTAACAGCTGTGTGGTGATTAGTTGGTAGCTGTGGTTATACCAAAACAACTAGAAGGCCAAGACTCAAAAGTATCTTGCAACTGACAAATTAAATAAGCAGTGACACTCTTCAGTTATCCTTGAACCATTGTATTGTAATGAAGACTCAGCTCTTTCTGAGTGGTGCAAAAATTACTGTTGACAAAGATTGTTTTGATATGAGCATCTGTAGATACCTCTCCTGGTAATGGCTGTAAATTGGTCATAAAACTTTCCTTTAAACAGCATAATAAAGCCTTCGATAGACATTTTGTCCCTAGAAATTTTGCTTTCCAGATCAAATTCCAAAAATTCAATATTTTTATTCCTACAAAGGTTCTAATATGAGACTTATTTTCAAAGCCTAACAACCCTGAGTTTGGTTACTTTGTGTTTTCATACAAGATAAAAAGCTGGATTCAGATTATTTTCTGTTTCTTCGCCATTAGGGTAAAAGGTATTCCTTTTCTTCAGCATTTGACAAAAATTTCTGAGTGGGTCATCTGAAGTTTTTTAAAGAAATCTTTGTTTCCTTATCTGCTCTAATGTAAAGTGATGTCTCCAGCTCAAATCCACAAATATATTCTAAATTTAACCTTTGTGTCAGAAAACACTCTGCAAGAAGCGAGGATGTTTTCATCTAATTTTTTTCTAACTGAATTGCTGATTTTTCTAGATTTTTTTGCTGTTTCTAATGCTTATGATAATTCTGCTACTTTTTTGAATAAAGCAAATCTTTCCTGTTTGTTTTAAGAATTATTTGCTTTAAACATATTGCTGATTTCACAAAAAGGTCTTTAGAGTTTATTTTATAGCATTTTCCAAGGGCACGGTATACCCTAGCTCTTTTTAATCCTGTAGCATTTGATACGTATTGCAGAAAAATGCCACTCATTCTTTTATGAAAGTAGCATTGGACAGCAGTGCTTGCCATCAGTTTTTAGAGGTCTCCAAATATTTGTGCACGTCTTGTGAACTTTTGTGCAACATTTTTCAAATTAGCCAAAGATGTCTCACCCTTCTGACCTTCAAAATGGAAACTGCCATTTGTTTCCTCATTTTGTCAGACATGGCCTCAAATATATGACATTTAAACTTCCAAAATATTCGGTGGGTTGTTTGTTTGTCTCTTTTTTTTTTTTTCATTAGAAGTGTCCTATTGTAATGTGTTGGTTTATGCATAAGAGGACACTTTTGAGAAACTAAAGTCCATTTGTATCGTAATGAAATCTAAGCAGTTTCTTTCTAGGATTCAACTTGAATGTTGAGGAGTGTGCTTTTCTTCAGAACTTTGTTTCCTTGCTTAATCCTGGTTTGCAAACAGGGAAAATAGATAAATGAAAAATTTGGAAATCTCCAGGTTTTCTGTTCTGAAAATCCCTTTGTTTAATTTTTCAATAAAAAAACATGTTCTATTATAGTTATTCGTTGTTTTGGACACATTTCACTCTTTTACAAAAGGATGGATATACAAATTTATTTCCTTTTATAGCTGGGTAGGCAATGTCTGCTTGATAATTTTGCTAGACAATGCCAGTGGGAATTGAGGCACATTTTATTCTCAAAGAAACTATGTCATCTGCTTCCCACACTATTATTTTTATGTGGCTGCTGACTTTACGTTCCTGTGTGTTTCCTATAGAGTGATAATACCAGGACTGGCACCTAAATTTCTTCTGGCCTTCTTTAAAACAAGGCATTAAGTCGTTCACCTTCCAACCCTCTGTTCCCAAGGCACTACTGGAGCAGAGTTTTATGTAGAAATCATTGGACTGACGATTCTGGAGAAAAGCCCAGTCTTTCTATCCTTTTCATACATCTGGATGAAACCAGTCTCAAAGAGATGGTGCTGTGATGATACTAACTGAAACAGAGCAGGCTAATATTTCACCTCAGTGCCAAAGGACAGTTGTGAGGAAGCTGGATGGAAGCTAGATAAGAGCTAAGAGCAAGAAAACCTGAGCACTAGTGGGATGAGGAAAGGAACTGGTCGGTGATGTCTCCTCAGTGATCCTGACCACTGCCCACAGGTTGTTTGAGATGGAGGAGCTTTTCAGATAAAAATGGTTTCTTTGTTATTCTGCATCTCATTCAGGCAGATTATAGAAATACATACAGAGCAAGAAAGTTGAGGATTCTTCAGCAGTCATATCAGTCCAGGTTTTTCTTACTGCATTTCAGTGTTATCTTTTCCACCACGATACTGTTCTTGGTGATCAGGGCTGACATTCAGTACTCTGTGTTTCTTATATATCTCTTTTTTTCCATCATCTTCTATTGATTCTTTAGGAAATGATGCTGTTTTCTTACAGATATTTTATCTCCTATGACTTCAGTTTAATATTTAACTGTTGTTAAAGGGAACAGTTCTTTCATTGCTTTGAGCCTACCATGGACATCTTGGAGCTGGATATTTTAGTGAATATTGCTGTTCTGCAGAAGAAATTCAATGTTTGTATTCAAAAGTCTTTGTCTTAGCACCTTTTAGAAAACTGTTTCAAATTACAACAGCTGAGAAAAACTCCACTTAAAGGTGTTTTGAATTGTGCTAAGTTGAAGAGAACTCAGAGATTCTTTGTGAAAGGTACTACAGGATTGTACTGTAGTGTTGCTGTAACTCAGCTGGACTTCTGAATGCCCTTTGCAAGTCCCATTTCAGAATGAAATTATGATTTTTCTTTTCTTTTACTAATGCTTAGACATTTCAGCTTGTATTTGAGTAAGGACTTCAAGCTGCTATATGTACTTATGTAACAAAAGCAGGCAAAGTGTGTATTTTTAGGACCAAATAACTATATCTGTAGAAGTGCAAAACCAAGTTTATTTTAAAAGAGACAGAGGACACTAACAACCATGCATCAAGATGTAAATTTCAGTTATCTTTTTGTAATTCACAACTCTCTGACACTGAGCATTTGTTTATTTTCTTGACGCTGTTATCAGGTAAAAAATTCTTCCATGATTTATTTAAAAAATAATGCTTTCTGATTATTGTGCCCATCTCCTGTCTAAAACATAAAAATTTTTTATATATATGTGCAATTTAGATGTGTGCTTATCCACTTCTTGAACATAGTAAGTTACAGACAAACACACTGGGATGGTTTGCATTTCAATTTTCATTTTAAGAGATAAATTTACTTCTTGCAGTTTATGAGTGGACATGTGATTTTTTTTATCTTGCACAAATAATACTGAAATTAAATCATACAGGACCATCACGGTTTTAGTATATATATGCAGATTTAAAAGTATATTTATTTATTAATACATTTTGGAAAATAAGGGAAATCTAAAATGGTGTCTTATTTTGAAGGACTTATTAGTGATCTGAGAAAAAATCTGGGACATTGTAGACATCAATACAAAGGTTTTTGCATCTTAATGAAGACTACAGAGAGGAGCTGGATTTAAGAGAACTGGAACAAAGCATTTCCATATTTGTTTAAAGGTATTGACTAAGATCTCTTTCAGCTGGGCTATACTTTTTTCATCTTGAGCTCCACTGTAAATATTTGCATTATTCCTAAACGTAATTGTTATCTATGTTTTGAAAAAATAATTGTATTGCTTTCTGAATAATGAGCCTTTGTCTCTTTCAAGATATCTAAATGGGACATTCCTCTTAGTCATCTGTATAATGACTCTTCTCACAGTGTGTTGTCACTGAAATATTCTGGTATTTCATACCAAAGTAATTTCAATTTAGCAGCTAAAAGCTAAGGCTAATAAAATACAAGGTATCTATCCATTTCATACAGGTGTTAATATCAGCAGAATGTTAGATATCTGGAGCATTGATTTATCTTGTGATTTTACTGATCTACTATTAAGAGTACAAATTAAATCAGCATATTTAAATTATAAAAATTATGTCCAAAATAGTATCAAGAGATTAATCTAAAGACCCATTAACAGAGGAAAAGATATTTTTTCAGTGGTATGAACTCTTGCAAAATGGAAAATTGTGTTTTCCAATATGCTATATCTGAAATTCAACCATAAGAAAATTGATATGTGAATTTTTGCAAATAAGGTGTCTTCAGATATGAATTTCTATTTATTAATCTCAATGGTATATGGAATCCTTGCCTGAGTGCAAAAAGACTGAGTGGAAAATTTTGAAGTCTCTTTCACTATCCAATATAAAGCATTTCTATTTTGAGCACCACAATTTCTATTCCAGCACAAAATGCACTTCCAAATTCTCATACCTAGCATGCAGTTTCACTACATATACCACCATATGTTTAGCCTTTAACTTAAAGAATTCTTTAAAAATCTCCATCACATAATTGTAGTTCCCCATGGTGATGCTTCTCCCACCTGCTCATAGAATATTTCATCTATTTCTTCACTACGGTTGAGTGGTCTATACGAGACTCGCACCAGGACATTCATCTCATTGTCCTTCCCCTGATTCTTACCCATCCACAAATTCTCAACTCTATGCACAAGTTGTGCTACCATATTTCTGTGATGGCAGGTATGTCATAGTCTCCCTGCTGCACAGTGTCTTCCAGTTCATCCTGTTGCCCATACACAGACATACATGTATCAGCCTAGATGCATTTCCGCTGGCTGCTTATCCTGCCACCTTCTTTGTGGGGGAACCCCCTAATTCCTGGATGGAATTTCCTAATTATGGATAACCATTATTATATTCTTTTGCTACAGAATAATTGTTTGCTCCTAAGGTTTAATTTAAATGGCACAGTGCACAGATTTTACACTTATCTCCAGGTACGTGTCTCTACTTCAAAGGAAAATAGTTCACAGCAGTTGAAACCTGACAATCTGAAAACATATTGAGAGAGATCTGTAGATGAGTAATCTAGCAGGCAGCAGCTGGGTTTATTCAATCAGCACTGTCATCTCTGATCTCATACCTCACAAACCACTTTCATCTCACAAAATTTCAGTTATTTTCCTGTTGTGATTTCCTGTGAACGCTGTTATTGTGAAATAGTTGTACAGTACTTAAACATCTTGATCTTAGTGCAAGGAAGCCTTATTCTTGTACTTGATCACCTGAAGCTTTGAGTTTTAGTTCCTTGTGATCAACTGTAGGCACTTTGAATCTGTGTATTCTCTTCTGTACCTAAATGGCCTCTTTTCTCTCCGAGTGATGTATATGATTATGTTCTGCTGCAAACATGGAATTCTTTGCTCTACTGCTAATCAATGTAGAGTAACATAAATCTTCAAAATACATCACTTGGAACATTTATTTGCTTTAGAATCTTAATTTTTTTTCTTCCAAATGCCATTTGTCTTGTACCTAGAGATGACATGAATTGAGGCTCTCTTTGACTGTTTACCTTTGAAATCAGTATCACCAGGAGTGGCAGAATGAGGACCATCATTATCTAGATTTCTCTCCATAGACTGCTGTCTGATTATAGATAATAGAAGTAAACATCCACTTAATTACCAAGTATATTGCAGTGAAAGCTGTCTGGTAACTATAGTTATAAATAGATTCTACCATATAATTTCATTCCTATTCATGTTCCCTTTTGTTTGCTTATTGATAAACACTTGGTTGTATAAATTTATTTGCAAGCATGTTTGTGATAAGTACAAATGTTGTACATGGAAACCTAAATAAATATTTGCAAGATATGAGACTTTGGAAAAGAGCTTTCATGACCACTTAAGATTCACCTCTTTCTCCTCAATCAACTCCTATTTTTTTTTATGCTGTAAAATACCGGAGTTGAGGTAACTTAATTGTTCCTAGCCACATATCTTTCAAGTAAAAAATGTAGCTCTAAAACTGTCACCCCTCTCCCCCTCCTATTCTAATTATTCTTTCTTTATCTCACTTACTTACTTCAAACAACCTTAAGAAATTTTACTGTAAGTCAGAAAACAAAAACAAAGATCTGATTTTAAGTAAACATATGATTGTCTTTTATTTTTTAATCCACAATCTAAAAATCAGGATCACGCTACATAAAAAATATCTGAGAAAATCATGTGTTATGGATTAATGAACTAAACAGTATAACCAATCTAAAAAAAAACTACTGTAGTTACTCTCATCACCACAGATGTGATTTCTCAAGAATTCAAGGTCATAAGAATACTGCAACTCTTACACATTTCTCATTCAATATGAATTCTTTAGAGTTTGTCTGCATGGAAAATTTACTGCCATAGCTTTTACTGCTTTTACTGCTATAGTTACATTGATCTAATTCTTCCTGCAAATGCTTATTTTAGAATAGGTACCATGAGAGGGAGCTATAAATACAGTGGTATGGTTACAATAGTATTGCTCCCCATAGATCTTCTTTCTAGGTTAATCTTTGATGCAGAACATAATTTCTATAACCATTTCACAAAGACATAGAGGTTGTGGCTTACCAGAATAAAACTAGCACAGCTGGGAAATAGAACCAAAGTGCTAGTTTAATCATCACTATCTCTGCATTTACCTAAGGACTACAGCTACATCATTAAATTACATTGGTTGAGAAATTCCCCAAACGTAGAATAAGTTTGTCTATGGAAATAGGTTGTTAGAGATGCTACTTGCATCAGCTTGGCCCATGCTAGCTACCAATCTTCCCAAATAATTTGCAGCTATATTTCAGCAGTTAAAATGTTTCTTGGGACCTGTTTCTGCCCTTCAACAACATCCAAGCAAGCACTGTGACTCCACAAAACTATAACTCTATGCACTCCTTCATGCTGTTGTGTTGTTCTACAATTGCACTAGAGGAGCACTTAGAAGATCATTCCACATATTTCTAGCCCTAGGGGTGCAGAGCAGGCTTTTGTCCTCACAGCCATGTGGACTGACAGGGGAAGGGATTCTCAGATTCAAGAAAAACACACTGCAATTGCAGTCTGTGAGACTTGCCACGAGCAGACTGAC
Source organism: Rhabdornis inornatus (assembly GCA_013397075.1). Lineage (NCBI taxonomy): Eukaryota > Metazoa > Chordata > Aves > Passeriformes > Rhabdornithidae > Rhabdornis > Rhabdornis inornatus. The sequence continues at coordinate 2,882,675 of VWZS01005652.1, read as the reverse complement.
TGCAGGTCTGGATGGGCAGTTCATACTTGAGTCTTTTCCAGCTTTCATCCTCCCTCCTGTCGCTCCCCTAAGTTCATGATTTGGGTGTTGTTATTTGGTATGTTGTGATTGGATATGTTGGGTAGCAGACACATGCAATAGACGTCAGTGTGGTAAACTTGGGGGAGACAGAATTTTCCTAAAACCGTTTGTCGTGGTTTAACACTGGCCAAATGCCAGGCACCCATGAAAGTCACTCACTTGCCCTCCCCTGCTACAGCTGGGCAGACGAGGGAAAAATTTAATGAAGGATTCATGACTTGAGATGAGGAACGGGAGAAAACATTCCAAATGTAAAACAGGCTCAACTTAGAGGTAAAAAGTCAATTTATTGCTAACAAAGTCAGAGGAGGATAATGTGAAGTAAAATAAGCCCTTAAAAACACCTTTTTTTCCTCAACCCCAACCAACAGTGCAGGGAGACAGGGGGTAGATGTTTTGGTCTTTTCATCACCCAAGGTTTTCTTCTGCTTCTCCAGGAGAGAAGTCCTTCCCCTGAGACCATGGGGTCCCTTCCACAGGAGACAGTTCTCCACGAATTTCTCCAGCGTGGTTCCAATCTCATGAGCAGCAGTCCTCCCAAAACTGCTGCAATGTGAGTCCCTCCCATGGGCACACAGTTCTCGCGAAACTGCTCTGACAAGGGTCTCTCTTCCATGAGGTGCAGTCCCCCACAGACACGCTGCTCCAGCCTGGAAGCAGGGCCCCCTCTCTCCACTGGGTCTGTCACTGGATCACAGCCTCCTCCAGGCATCACCAGCTCCAGCATGGGCACGTCTCCCACGGGCTGTGGGTGGATCTCTGCATTCCCCATGAATCCCACGGGCTGTGGGTGGATCTCTCCATCCCCCGTGGATCCCCATGGGCTATGGGTGGATCTCTGCATCCCCCATGGATCCCCATGGGCTGTGGCTGGATCTCTG